>PVJA010024987.1:0-16352 GCA_004027025.1 Myocastor coypus
AAAAAAAAAAAAAAAAAAAAAAAAAAAAAAAAAAAAAAAAAAAAAAAAAAAAAAAAAAAGAAAAATAAACCCAAGAGGGACCCACTGAAAGAAGCAAGCTTAATTTGTAGAATTTTTTTTATTGTAGCTGATCTGTTCTGTGTTTACCTTTATTATTACTAACTGCTTGTGTTTTATGTAATAACTTTTAGCTCTTTACCTTTCAACCTTCCATTAAGGACAAGTAGGATGTGTATATACCAACCGCACTGTTGCACCTGAAATGGAGTTGATCATCTAAATAATTCAACACAGTCTGTAAAGGCAAAATATTCTGGACATCACTTAGGGTTTCACTTACAAGCCCTAGAAACCAGTTGTGCCTTTGGAAAAGGGCAGTACTGGCAGAAATAAAGGGAGATGTAGGCAGCCAGTCCAGTCCCTCGGAGGCCAGGTGCCAGACAGCGCCGGCAGTTCCAAGGCAGGAGAGAGGAAGCAGCCCTCTCTGGAGTGCTGGCATTAGAAAGGCCCTGTGGCACTCCCTCATTAGCTCTGACGTTCTTCTTTAAGATGCAGGTGGTAGAGCTGGGGATATAGCTCAGCGGCACAGCACCTGCCTGGTAAGGACAATGTCCTGAGTTGGATTCTTGGTAACAGAAAAAAAAAAAAAAAAAAAAAAAAAAAAATGCAGAAAGAAGGAAGAAGGAAAAGAAGGCTCTTGGCTTAATGTGGCTCACTATGCATAGAGACGGGAATTCATGGGTGGTTTCATGATGAGTGTGGGGGCATTCCCAAAGAGAAGACCATGTTATCCTCAGCCACAGGACAGACAGCTGCGTGCACGTGTGTCCTGTGTTCTGTCCTGATGAGCCGGGCTCTGTTCTGACTCTCTTGTTCCCTTCTTCTCCCTAGTGCTGCCTCCTGTACTCGTGCCCAGACACAGCGAATATAACCCCCAGCTCAGCCTCCTGGCCAAGTTCCGCAGCGCCTCCCTGCACAGCGAGCCACTTATGCCACACAATGCCACCTACCCTGACTCCTTCCAGCAGCCTCCGTGTCCTGCGCTCCCTCTCTCGCCTGGCCACGTGTTCTCTCAGTCCCCATGCTCAGCCAGCTATCCCCACTCCCCAGGAAGCCCTTCTGAGCCAGAGAGTCCCTATCAACACTCAGGTAGGTCAGTAAGAGCCGCGGTCTGTGGAACATTGGATCCACAGTAGTGATTTATGGTCAACTTACATCACAGTTGTAAACGTTATAACTTGCATACGCATGGTGCTTTTGGGTGCTTTACAAGCCCATGCGTCTGGCACTGCATCCCATCCACCCCTGCCAGTGTCAGGACCACCCCAATCTGAGACTGGCTCCGCAGCCACAACATGGTTCAGTGCTGATTTCCAGATTTGATTCTGTGGAAGTGCTCAGAAACCAAAGGGATTTGACCAGCATCCCTGGGGAGTTCCAGAGATGTTCTTCATGGCAGTAAAATAAGATTAAAGTATTTCTGGAACCCAAGCAGAAAGACTGGGGCTGAGGGCAGGCAATGTGGAAGATCAGCGTTCTGCCTTTTCTTTTGAGAATCCAAATGGCGTCCCTGCTACAAAAGATGTGCACACAGTGCCCTGGGGCAGCATGGGGCGCCCTCTAGCCAGCACACTGTCACCACTGGCTTTGGGAGGCCAGGACAGCAGCTTGAGGAGAGGTCTTTGGTAACCTATTTGCTGAATTGAAAGTGGATGTGAGAGAAAGAGGGAGAATCTACTACCTCACCAGAATCACTTGTGCTGCCGCACCTGTGAAACAGGTCACAGTGTGATTCCAGGAAAAGATTTACTTGTGCTTTGTGGTATGAGATCAGCCGCACCAGGGGCTAACAAGCTCCCACAGGCAAACACACAATGTGCTCAGTCCTCAGGCTTAGTGTCAGCTGCTACAGTCTATATCAATTCATTTATTCATGAGCTCCTTTATCTGGCAGATATTTATGAAATTCTTATGCCCTGTAAACCTTGTCTTACACTGCTAAGGAAGGACTTAAAAGATCAACCCCAAATCCTCAAAGAACTTGTGAAATATGGAAAGATAAATGCCTATAATCTCAGCACTCTTGAAGAAGAGATGCAAGTTCAAATCTACCCTAGACAACTCAGCAATTTGGAGAGCCCTTGCCTTAAAATAAAAATTTGGAAAGGGCTGGGATGTTGCTGAGTATAGAGGCCCTGGGTTCAATTCTCAGCACTGGTTAATGGAAACGGGTTGGTGGGGAGTTGTTTCTTTTCCTCTAAGTTAGTTTTGCCTTCTATCTCCTCAACAGTTTATTCCTATGCCTCCTTTTGCATTTGTCCAATTTTATAATTCCTTTTCTTTTCTATGTTCAGTATAGAGCTATAGTGCAGTGATTGCTCGTTTCAGTTGCTTGTTAAGTAAATAAATTACTATGCAGGTGTTTGGAGCATGATACTTGAGCTCAGAAGTTGAGACACACATTTTATTGGCTCAATAAGTAGTAACCACCCACCTGAGGAATGGCTGAGGCTCAGCCAGTTCTGAGGATGCGACGATGGTAAGGCCATCATGGTCTCTGACCCTCAGGAGGCACTGACTGTGGAGAAGAATCAGGTGAATAGTCTCAGAATGTACTAGAGGCTGTAGCAGTTCAGGCAGGGAATTCTAAGGATTAAAACAGGAATGTGCCTGCCATGCCCGCCTGGCCCCCCACGGTATGCTGAGACAGCAGTTGAGACTGGGTGTGGTGGCACGCCTGTAATTCCAGCTCTTGGGAGGTTGTAAACAGGCGGATCACTGCAAGTCCAATTCAGTAGTGAAACCTTGAACACCCTGTAGACCCTTCCCTTAAATAAAAAAAGAAAGAAAGAAAGAAAAGAAAAGAAAAAAGTGTGGGCAGGGCAGGAGGTCATGGAGTGGACGAGGTAGCATTGAGGTTGTTGGAGGGCAGAGCCATGTGGAGGACTGGATAATTTTGCCACAAAAAGCATGTGCATAGAGCATTCATTTATCTGCACTGAAGAGATTGACATTTTTGGCTTTGTATTCTGGCCCTGGTCACACTGACAGGCAGATTTGTCTTTCCTCTTCCCAGAGCCAGCAGTGGTGGAGACACTGGTTAGTTTCTCACAGAAAGCATTTTCCTTTGAATTCCAAAGAAAATGATTCTTTGTGGAGCCATTAAAAGTGAGACGCTAATCTGAATAATAGATTCGCAGATAAATAAGAGTCAATGGAACTTTTGAGATGGGCTGTTTCTGTTTCTTTAACAGTTTCTTTGAGACATAATTCATATACCATATGATTCACTACCTTCAAGTGTACAATTAAGTTATTTTATATGTTAAATTGATGTTTCAGTTGTGGTGAAATATATGTACTGTAAAATTTGCCATTTTAACCATTTTAAGAGTACAACTCAGGGGTAGTAAGTATATTTACAAGGTTATACAACCATCATCATGATCTTCTTGAATTATTTTTTAGTGTCCCAAGCAGAAGGTCTATACCATAACCACAGGTCCCATGCTCCACCACCTTCAGCCCCTGCTAACCTCCAACCTGCTTTCTGCTTCTATGGGTTTGCCTCATGCAAGTACAATCTGCATATTTGTGTCTGGCTTATTTCACTTAGTTTTCACAGCTCATCCATGCTGTAGCACAGATCAGTATTTTGTATTTGTGGCCAGACTTCCTCGGTATGGATATGCCATATTAAAAAGCCTATTTGTGAGTTGTTGGATGTGTGGGTTGTTCCCACTGTTTAGCTATGGCTGTTATGATGTTAGTAGGCAAGTATCTTGTTTTAATACCTGCTTCAGAGTAGAATAGTTGTTGTATGCTAGTTCTGTGTTCAGTCCCTAATCTTCTAGATAGAATTACTCGAGGACCTGCAAAAGGACCGTCTTAGTATTTTCCACCAGCATCACAGTTGATTTATTTTTTTTCAGAGCAATGCCTTGACCATGGCTTCTCAGAGTTTCCAGCCCCTCTTTTAAAGTTGCCATAGGGCCTGTTAGAACATGTGTGGCTGCATCCAACTCCAGATCTGCTCGACCAGAATTTCTGTATGGGGATCAGTAATCTGCATCTCCAGCAAGCTCCACTTGCAATCTGTGTGCACACCTAGTGTGAGACTGCTTGTGCAGGCAATTGAATAAAGGCAGATTTGTCTGAGATTTTTTTTACTTTTTATTTATTTATTTATCTAGTTATTTACTTTTGTGGTACTGGGGATTGAACTCAGGACCCTGCACTTGCCAGGCAGGTGCTTATTCTACTGAGTTATATCCCGAGCCTGGTCTGAGCTTTTATGTGGTTGAATTCTCCCACTACTGCTCTAGCAAGATGCTTTTGAGCCAATATCAAGAATGAAAATCAAAGGGGTTAGTTATTCTGAGGTACTCCCAGATTTTCTTCTGACAGTTTTTATTGTGTTTTGAATTACTTTGGAATAAAATGTTGTCTACTAGATGCATACCGTTTGCCTAGCCATGATCATAGAACAATTACAGGACCAATATTTGGGGAGAAATATGCTTTTATATAAAGTTAGAACCAGGCTTTATGTGTTCTGTTTTGGAAGTGTGTTTTGAAGTATCTCAGGTACAGATCATCCTTTGATCACTGTACAATCCATGACCACGTGAGGGCTGAAAATTCAGCTTAGTTCAAGGAAGAGCCAGCTTTCTCCGTGTTTCACAAGCCAGGTAAGACGGCTCTGTTGCGAAGAAGGCGGTGAGCAGCTCCTAGATTTGAAACCTTGTCACGAAGTTGTCTGAACTCAGTGTTAACTCTTAAGTTGGAGGATGAGTCCAGCCTGTGGATCTGAGCACAACCAGTTGCTTTTGTAGGCAACTCACAGTGTCACTGCAAAAGAGTTTTTGCTATCCTAGTGTGTTTTCTTTTTATCAGTAACAAAGTCCAGAAGTTTAACAGCAAAAACCAGAACTGCTTTCCACAATTGATCGGTTTGGCTATTGTCATGTTCTATTGCTTTCTCGTGGCTGATGCTCCATCCCACCTTGTAATGCCTCAGAAGCCCCAGGGACCCTCCTCCCATGGCAGACCTGTAGATGCCAGAAGTAAATTGGAGGTGACTAGTTGAAAGTCGCTATTTTCTAAGAGCATTTCCTATCTTCCCTCTCCCGTAAAAACAAAAAACAAAACAAAAAGTTCTGGCCAGCTATTTTATGTGTTTTGAGAGGCAGATAGCATGACTTTGCATTTTAACTTTGGCATTCCTCAATACCAGAGAAAGAATGCTTTTATTACACTTGATACTAGGGTAAGTTAATTTTTAATTTTAATCTAGTACTTAGAAGCTTTTAGGGTTTTCTTAGTTGGTTGGTGGTGGGAGATTATTTTTGTTTCTGATACAGTGTCTCACTACATGTCAAAGCTGGGCTGGTCTGAACTGCCTAGCTCAAGCTGTACCTAGCTCAGCTTTCCAGGTAGCTGGGACTCTGTGTAGGCACCACTATGCCTGGCTTAGAAGTTTTCAATTCTTTTTATTTTTATTTTATTAAAAATTTTTTTTGGAAAACTGTTCCACAGACCGCAGAGCTGGGTGACCTATCAGAGTCCCCCTTCCCATCTTGGCTAGTGAAACTGCACATCTGTGACTTTGAGTGAGTTCAAGTGACTAAAACAATATTAAAGATATATCTCATAATCTTCCACAATGTACACAGTCTTACTAGAAGACAAGATGACAGAAGTAAAAGAAAAACAAGAAAATATAAAACTAAAAAGATACGAAAAGCTCCCAAGAACTAGAGCAACAAATATTCTTGCCCTTTTCAAATTTTCTAAGTCCAACACACATAAAGTACTATTTCAGTATACTATTTCATCATGAGACTTTATGCCATTAGTTCTTATTTCCACAACTATCACCTAAAGATTTGTGTGCTGCACACCCAAGAGTAGGATCTATTCTTACGTGAAAACCTCTTCACATACATTGCCTATGTGTTTTTGTCTACCATGTCACTTTGTAAGTCACTTGTACTCTGTCACTCTACTGTGCAAGTAATGCTCATAAGATCTGCCATTTATCTGACTGTGTTACCTGTTGCCATTAAAACACTCTTAAATTATACACACACACACAGAAAAAATTTTTTTGAGACACACTCTCACTATATTGTTGAGTAGTGACCTTGAAACCACTACTTAACCCCGCTGACCTCAAACTCACAGTGATCTTCCTCCCTTAGCTTCTTGAGTGAAATGTTGTTCAACTTTAATATTGGTGCAGTTTTTTTTCCTTTATTCAGTCTTGTTCAAACACAGATTCTGCTTCTGTTGGTCTGGGCTAGGGCCAAGAACTAGCTTTCTTTGCACACTTCCAGGTCCCACCGAGGCTACTGTCCTGTGAACCACAGGGGTTTGGAGATGTTTTATATTTAAAACAACCCAGAGGGAGCCTTTTTGTATGTGGAGATCGTTTTCAAATCATGTGGTACCCCATGATGTATGTGTTCCAAAAATTTGCATTTTAGTGTACACTGAAACACTCTCTATATAAAGAATAATCAATGAGACAATAGAGAAAGGGTGTGTGTAGAAAAAAAAGTAAGATTTGATAGGTTTCCCAATGAAATACCCAGCTCCCTTCAAAATACTTCACTGTACGTGTCTCTGGATGTCCTGCACACACATATAGGAGAATGTGGGCCCTGCTGTGTGAAAGACTTTTCTCTCTTATGCCAAACTTTATATTGCTTTTGTTATACCCAATCTATTATTTTTTTAATCTTCAGTTTGTTATAAAGTTATTCTTTTTGGCCCATAGATTGGGATGGTAAGAGTTTTTCTGTTCTGTGTAAAAATGAGGTAATGTGTCACCTTCCTCTTAGCTGGGTTTACTTTGATGACTTTTGGCTACATCAATGTGTTCACGTTGTCTTCTTCGCCCTGGGGCCCTCAGTGCTAATGCATGGATTGACAAATGCTCTCAGCATGGAAGATACACAAGGACCCAGGCCTCTGCCCCACTGTGTGCTAACTAAATGAGCTGACCCTACGCAGCTTCCTCAGAGTCGGGTTTAAAAGATTGCAGAGCAGCATGCATGGCTTTGCAGGCCTCATCCTAGTTGAAAGCATTCCCCTGTGTTTCCTGGCACAATGGTAATGACATGCTGTCTGGCTCACTGTCTTTCAGACTTCCGGCCAGTTTGTTACGAGGAGCCCCAACACTGGTGCTCGGTCGCCTACTATGAACTGAACAACCGAGTTGGGGAGACGTTCCAAGCTTCCTCCCGAAGCGTACTCATAGATGGATTCACGGATCCTTCAAATAACAGGAACAGGTTCTGCCTAGGACTTCTTTCCAATGTAAACAGAAACTCGACCATAGAAAATACTAGAAGACACATAGGAAAGGGTAAGAGCCAATATGTCATTCCTTTGTGTAGCCATCTGAGCTCTGATATGGAAACAGAAACCAGCCATGGACTGGCTATGTAGTTTTGTGGAACAACCCTGGGACTGGGACTGGCGTCACCACTGAGCACAGGGTACAGTAGGGCCTGGTCTCTCCGCCTCTCTGGTAATGAGATGGGGTGGGTGTTGTCAAACAAAACAGATGATAAATATGAAAGTGAGATTAGATTGTTTATCTTATTCATCAGAAGTATTGTTTTATTTGAATTGCATATATATGCTAAGTAGGATGGCTTCAGAAGAAGAGGAATTCTGATTGAATGATTATTAGTATCAGGTAAAGTTAGAGATACAGAAACTAGGGATTTAAAATTATAATTGCTTGCATTTGGAAGCCTTTGGTACACAACGGGGCACCTGTGTCCAGGCAGTGCTGCAATAGCTGGGTGGGCTGAGGGCTCTCATCTCTGGTCATGATGCCTTGGACACCTGTCACATATGTGTCAGAAAGGTAGCCTGTTGCAGCTGAGGGGAGGCTGGGCTGAGGATCTCAAATACTTTCTCTTAGGTGAAGATTGTTGTATCTGCCAGACACTCCTCAGTGTGTTTGGGGTGCTCGGATCTTTTTCTCCCCATTCATCACGGTCTTTCAGATTTCTAGCAGATATTCTCAGTAGATGTTAGTAGCCTTCCTAACTGTCTTAGTAACTCTTCTCTCGTTGCTGAGACAAATACCTGACACTCAAATTAGGGAAGGAAAGGTTTATTTAGCTCACAGTTACTGGAGGTTTCAGTCCGTATTTAGCAGGCTCCAAGGCAGAGCGGCGCACGGCAGAGGGCAGCCTTTCATGGTGGCAGAACAGAGCAAGAGTGAAGGGAAGGAGGGAGTAGCAGCAGCTCAAGCAGCCAACTTCTCTTCCTTCCTTACATTGAAAAGCAAATCACCTGCGCCAGGACAGGTGCAGCACCCACACCCACAATAATCAATCACAAATTCCAGAAGCTGCCATTGACTGCAGGAGTCTTTGGGGGGACACCTAGACACAAACTATAACACTAACGTACTTCCTAAATGTCCCCTGCTGTAGTAAGTCTCCATAGCACTGATTAAAAACCTGTTGAACTTACTAGTTGACTTTTGCATGTTTGTGTTTTTGTGTGTATGTGTGTTCATGTGTGCATATGTATGTATGTTATGTTATGTTAAAGGGGACTGAACCCAGGGCCTTCACACTGAACCACTACATTCCTAGCCCTTATTTATAGACTCTCACTAAATTGCCCAGGCTGAAATAGAACACGGAATCCTACTGCTTCAACCACCTATAGTACTCAGATTACAAGAAGGGACCAACAATTCCAGCTGATGTTGACTCTTACTGAGCACAGTTTCAAAAAAATATTTATTTACATTCTGTCTCTCCTGTAGTGGCTTTGAGGCAGCTTATAAGGCAGTAAAAGGATGCATGAAAAAATAGAAAATAAGAGTTCCTGGATGGGAGGAGGAGAGAAGAACACGTGTACAGCTGTCCCTCATGTTTGTGGGTTCCACACTGCCAGTTCACCCAACTTTAGATCAAAAACATTCAGAAAAAAATTGGATCTGTATTAAGTATGTACAGACTTTTTGTTCTCTAGACAGCATGGTGTAAACTCTATACATGTCATTTACACTGTGCGAAGTATTATAGGTCATCTAGAGGTGAGATGCCTTAAAGAACATGAAGGCTGTGAGGAAGTTTGGGGTAGATCCTATGCTAGTGCACAGGAGAGACTCGAGCCTCTGCAGTTTGTGTCTGCAGTGAGTTCTGGTTCCTGTCTTCCATGGATGCCAAGGGATGACTGTGTGTCACAGGATTAGCATCCCAGCTGTGTGTTTCTGTCCTAGGTTTCCCAACAGTGAAGGCATAAAGGAGAAACCCAATCTGTAGTGTAACTTTTATCCCAAAGCAAGGAACATCATCATTGCTCAATGAAAGTAATATTTTGGCTGCTCACTTAAGCCATAGCTTTTCTTTTAAATTATTTTTGTTGTGGAATCTTCAGTGAAATTTGAAGACTGAAGCTAACGTGTAACATTGTGGATCTCTTTGATGAAAGCTTTGCAGGTTGGTCTACATGGAAGACATCAGTGGGTACCAATGCATACCAGTGATTCCAAAGGTAGAATGAAAATGTTATAGAAGTATTGACCACCCTGGGAGGCTTTCTCCAGGTTGCTTGCTTCTGGTGAAGACAAAGAAAATAAATGCTCTGTGTTGATAATCAAGAGCTCATCCATAGGTTTAAGAAGCCATGTGAACAAGAGCCAGCCCTGAGGACATCTTCCGAAAGCCAGGAGCTCTATCCTGGGACTCCCCAGGGTGGACACACTCTGCTGTCATGTGGTTCCTAGGGAAAAGTCACAGTGGTCTCAGAAATCTACTTAGGTATTGCTCTAATATGAAAATGCCTATGGATATCTAGCTAGCTAGCTATCTTTTCTATCTGGCAATCTATCTGATGAGGAGGGAGAGAGAGAGAGAGAGAGAGAGAGAGAGAGAGAGAGAGAGAGTTGGCTTGGAATATTTGAGGGCTTGGGATATCCTTCTCCTCTGGGATTCACATGCATATCTCTTGAAAGTTGCTGGCAGTTATCTGCTTCTCAACAGCATGGCTTTGGAACCACATGAGGGACCAGCTAAGTTTACTGCGAAATGCACTTCCAGGTTAGCAAGGAAGAGAATTCATTTTGTGGAGTTAATTAATAGAGACAGATTTTTTTAAGGCATGCATTTATCTTACATGTTTATGAGTACCTATTCTCAATCAAACTAGACATGGGGAATAAGGCAGTGAAAATAACACAGAACCTCCTGCCTTCATAGATCACATGCAGGTAGGGAAAGATAAGTAAAAAATCATCTATGAAGACCAAGCTGGGAAAATGTATTAGTTTTCCTGCCACAGAAACAAAATACCCACCACTCACTGCCCACCACCTATGAACCTATGGGAGGAAAGGTTCGTTTGTGTCACAGTTTCCAGTCCAAAACCTGGAGGCTCCAAGGCACCAGGAGCAGGATGGGAAGGCCTGGTAGGGGACAGCTGCTTATGCTATGGCAGCCAGGAAGCAGAGGGGAGGGAGGAGCTGGAACAGCGTGCAACCTCTGAGCTTGTGCCCACAGTGTCCGGCCTCCAGCCGGCCCCGCCTCCAACCAGGCCCCGCCTCCTAACTGCACAGTGGCTGAGCTCACTGCTGTGGATGAATCCGCTGATGGGCATGGCACCCCATGCTCTGAGCTCCTTCTGAACATCACATACTCTGTGAAGTGTTTCAAATCTAATTCCTAACAGGAAGACAGCAAGAAGGGGGCCTGCACTGCTTTAGACCAGGTTGCCAGGGAAGCTTCCTTAGAAGGATGCACGAGTTGGGTACAATGGAGCATGCCTGTAAACACAGAAATCTGGGAAACTGAGGCAAGAGGAGCACAAGCTGGAGCCCAGCCACAAAAGCCTAGCAAGGCAGTGGCTCAGGATAAAGTTTAAGAAAGGGCTGGAATTTACCTCAGAGAGAGAGCACTTATCTGAAAATAAAGTGACAAAACGACATTAGAAAAGACAGCTAAGGACAACTAGCAACCATGATATCCAGAAGTGCCAGGGCTCTGCACCTTCTTGGCTTACTGTGGGAATAACCAGGTGCCAGTGTGTGGTGTGGAGTGGGAGGACAGACCACATTGTCGGGGCCCTGCGCTCATGTTAGGGCATTGGCTCTGACTGAAATGGAAGACAGACCTAGACTGAGGCACTGATGATCTGAATTTATACTATTAAAAGACTCTCTGGCAGCTACATTGAAACTCAGCTGCAGCAGGGAAGAGGGAGGTAAGATTATCTGAAAAGTTATTTTTTTTTATTACAAGTTAGTGATGAGCTCTTTCTCCCCAGACAAATCATCCAGTTAGATCTGAGGTCACGTGGGCTTGCATCCCGCATCATTTAGAAGCTGGCTAGTCCTTTAAAATGGAGTGCATGTTGGCACCCAGTCAGCTGTGCCCCACTTGTGCTTTCTAGTCGGGAGAGGTTGTGCCAGCTCAGCCCTGCTTTCGTACCCTGCTTTCTACTGTGTGAGGTGCACTTGAGGCCTTGGCGCTGCTATGAGCAATGTATTTGTAACCCTACCCTAGTTCACTGGGGCAAAGAAGATAGAACCCACTATCCTTTTTTTAAAAATTTTTTTAATTTTTTTATTTTTTGTCTTTTTGAGACAGGGTCTCAGTATGCAGTTGAGGCTGGCCTTGAGCTCACTTTTGTAGCCCAGGCTGGTCTCGAACTCGCACCGATCCTCCTGCCTCAGCCTCCCAAGTGCTGGGATTACAGGCGTGCACCACCACGCCCGGCAGAGCCCACTATCCTGACCACACTTGTAAAGTGTTAGCAAGGTGGCACTGCATAACCAGAGGCCTGCACTCCCCTATCAGAGGCAGCACCACAAGAGTCGGCACCACTGAATTCTAAATGGGATCCATCCACATTCTTCCTTAAAAAACAAGCAAACCACTTGAACTCCTTTTAGTGACATGCAGAGTAATAAAATAAATGGTGATGGTTTCCCCATTGATTATGGCACCTTGGCATACACTTAGGCACGGTATTTTTAGTTCTTGCAGTAACTCTACAAGGAAGACTTTGTTAGTCTCCTCATACAGATGAGACATGAAGATCACAGAGCTCGCTAGGTTGTAAGAGGCCACACGGGCTTCCAGAGGCTCAGCTTGTGGCCCAGCTGCCCCCTCTGCTGGACAGGAGAGACGGCTGGCCCTTCTCTCTTTTGTTTCCCAGGGCTTTGCTTACAGAACAGCTGAGAATGAAGGCGCCCACACGTGCCTCCCTAGTGGTGTGTTCTGGCCAATTCTATGATGGTTACAGAAACCCTTACTCATACAGTGCTAAAATTTTATGGCAAGTTGCTCTTTTTTCAGAAGTGGATTAAACCTAGGCCTTTCTAATGATGCTTTACATCTCTAGTCCTTTTAAAATATATATAATTTTTGAAAAATGTTCTTGCTGAGTTGCTCAATCACCCAAGTTGGGCTTGAACTTATCATTCTCCTGCTTTGGCCTCCCAAGATATTGGCATTATGACTTTCTTTTAAAGTATATGTAAGAGGGCCAGTGAGATCGCTCAGGGGTCTAAAACACCTCCTCAGGCAAGCTTAGACAACTTCGGACACTGCAGTTCCATCCCTGTCACCACGTGCTGCACCAGGCCCACCCCCAGGGCAGGCCGAGCCAGCCATAATATATTAAAAAAAATAATAAAGTATATGTAAGAGACTGTTTTCTCTACAAAAATATTGTGCTAGAAAGGAAATCTGCACTGGCACTCAGAGCCAGGAGGACCTCTGTGGGAGGACTGGAAGGGTCTTTGCAGAAGTAGACAAAGAACAACTGACAGATATTACCTAAGTGTGAATGAGAAAGGCAGAGCCAGGGCCTGGTTCCTGGAAAATTGGAAATGATAGGATAACCAGCTGAGATGATTAGAAGATACTGCGTGCCTTCCTTTTTTAGAGTGGTTCTTAAGATGGTCTCAGTTTGCAAATAATTTAATAAACCGTAACTTCTAATTGACTGCAGGCGCCCTGGACTTGAGGTGAGATAGCATTTCTTAGAAACTGAGTACTTCAAATGTACAACAGCATAGCATTTCTGAGCACCTCTGGTTTCTGGTGTAACTTACTTAGCTTTGCTAATCTTTAATGGGTTAATGCTAGGCTCTCAAAAGGAAGTGATATTGGAGTATTCTCCTCTGCCAGTGTAGATGTGTTGCATTTGCCTTGGCAGATACTTGTTCTTCCCTTCATGGAAGAAAAAATAGATTTTATGTGATAATATTTGAGGCATTTAATGATAGTTATTAAAGCTGCTGAGTTAAAGTAGGACCAGTCTGTAATATACATTTCATATTCCAAATCATTGAATTATTTTTGGAATTAGGTTTTTGGTTGTTTTTTTTTTTTTTAGAGATTTTTAATTGTGAGATCTTGAAAAGAGGATCTGCCCTTCCAGGTGCTGTTTGGATTGCTCCCTTTCCAGAGGATTTAGTTTCACTTTCTTACAATAATCCTTCTGATTTGGTTCTTATACCTGAAGGCTTTTTGTTATAAAGAAAGCAAATTTTTAAAAAATCACATAGGTTGTCATACTCTTGCAGCCATTAAACTTGACACTGCAGAATGTTTAATAGCATCAACAAATATTCACAATATATTATTAGCTGGAGCATGGAGAGCAAACGTTTTAAGACCCCATATAGAATAGGATCCCAGTGTTGACTTTAAAACATGTACTTCAACCTGACCTTAATGCTGCATGATGGATGCCATGATTGTTTCTGGGCCATAGGTTGGCGGCTGGCTTATATTTTCCACGTTGGTGTGTTCCCATGTGAGGTTGGGATGGGATGCCAGAGGTTCTGGGAACACAGCATCAGTTGTGAGAATAGCCATCACAGATCTGAGCAGCCTGGGCCCGGCGCCACCAGGGTGTGAGGGCAGATAAAGGACATCTCTGCTCTGCCATGGGCTCAGGCTTGCTGGGGGAGTGTCCTGATTCAGATTTGAAAGACAGCCTTCCCTTAGCCAGAGGTGGCAGGGAGTGAGGGAAAGGTGCTCCTTCATCAGAAGCGTTCACTGCTATCTGCTGGGAAGGAACTGGAATAATCAGACACAGCTTGGAAGACGACGAGGCCGGGGCTGGGTCTGTGCAGCACACACCCAGCTTGCAGCACCGTGCTACAGGAGACCCAGCTCTGTCCTCTGACCTAAGCTCTGGTGTGGGTTTGGAAACCTTACTCATTTTATCTCACTTTATTTTTTAGTCTTGGAGGTTAAACTTAGGTTACTGAGAAATATCCTCAGATCTTTACAACAACAAAAAAAAAATTTATAAAAAAATTTAAACAAGGTCTGAGTCAAGTAGTCCAGGTTGCCCTTGGACTTGTGATCCTCTTGCCCCAGCCTTCCAGAATGCTAGAATTACAGGCATGTGCCCCCACCAGGGCTAGAAACCTTATATTTTTATATTGTTTTTAGTCATATGTTGTTGGGCCTAGCGAGATGGCTCAGTGGTCTAAAGCGCCTGCTTAGGAAAGCTTAGGTGGCTGCAGGGACCGCGGCTCAATCTCGGGCACCACATGCTGCTCTGGCTCTGCCCTCAGGGTGGGCTGAGCCAGCCAAAAGAAAACAACAACAACAACAACAAAAAATTAATCATATATTGTTGTAGAAGATTCCAAATATACATGAAAATAGATGGTAGTGTGTGTATCGTCATATTATCACACCCAGCTTCCATAATTTTGACCATTGGTGAAATTCTTTTGCATCTCTCTCTTCCACAGTATTTTTGATATACTATCTTAAAGCAAATCTCAGATTTTTGTATGCTTCTGCTTGTTTGTTTGAGTATATATCTGACATGGTTAGGAGTTTAAAAAAAATACTGACATCATACCCAGAAGTATGTACTTTTTTAAAGCTCCACATGTTCTTGAAAGTAAGTCAGGTCTTCCAACAGCTTTGTAGAAGAGGTGACAGCAAGGGCAAGAGGAAGCTCACCCACAGCCTCTGGGAAGAGCTCGGAGCTGTGATGGGCGCCCAGATTTTGTTGTGTTCTCTGGGTCGGTGCACGCAGCGGGCTCTGCTGCTCACCGTGGCATTTCTCTCCCTCCCTGGTGGTCAGGGCATTTCCTGAACTGTGGGACTCTGGCTTCCTCTTTGGCCATGAGTAGGTCCCAGGCATCGGGATATTCTCATGGATCTCCCTAACATTCCAATCTCTCTTCCTTGCTTTTCTGCCATTGGAGACTACTGAAGAGGATTAAAAGACCCACTTTCTGTCAGGTTCACAGATCCATGTCAAGCCCAGTGTGCCTCTGCTCCTAACTTACCATGCTCAGGACCAAGAGTCCCCAGTCTGGTCAAGAAGTGGATAGAAGTCACACACAGTAAAGCTCAAAGAAACACACAGCCCCAGTGGAAATATAAGTAGTCTAAAGGGAAGGCAGAACCTCCCCGAGAATCTCATTGTTGGTGTTCTCTTTGGAATCTAGAGCAGTATCTTTTCTTTAGGGGAATTGCCCTGTCTAATGGTTCTCAAATGTACCAGAGCTAACATTTTAATGGCATATTTTACTAGAGCAAAAATAGGCCCGATGATGTCACTTTCAGCATTTCACAAATGGGCAGAATGTGTACTGCAATAACATCTGGGTGTGTTCCTCCCACCACGCGCACAGTAGGGATTGAATCCATGGGTGATCTACCACTGAGCTATATCTCAAACTCCACCCCTTTACAAGACAGAGTCTCTTGAAGCTCCCTAGGCTGACCTCCACCTCAAAATCCTCTTGCCTGAACCTCCTGAGTCTCGGGGTCCTCTCCTGTTTTAAAGAATAACTGTCAGTGAGATGGCAGTCTTGCAGAGGTATAAAAACACGAGACTGCCCAGGAAACAAGGGAGAGGATGAATTCTGCAAAACCCCTTCCTGTCTGAAAAGTTATTCAATCTGTCTGGTTCAGAGGCTTGGTTTGTAAAATGGCCCAAGCTTCCCATCTGTGGTTCCCAATGTGAGGCAGCAACAGCTTCACCAGGGAACTTGCTGGAAATGTAAACGTGTCATGTCTCTAGGCCCCACCGAGTCAGAGATCTGTTTGAGCAGTGCCTTGTGATGCGCCCGCGAGCTAAGGCCGGAGAATGGTTCTGTTCTATGGTAGCGTTGCATATGCTGCAGATGGCTCAAAACTGCGATCTGGCCTCACAGATGGGTGCAAATAATACCATCTGTCTGCCTGATTCTCCTTTTGAAGTTGCTCTCTGGTCAGAAGCCGGCCTGCTCCCAAGTGGGGGGCTGAGCCCTGGCTTCTGTCCTTGCCTGGTGTTCAGGGCAGAGCTCGCTTGTTCTTCTCATTGGCTGTGCTCTCTCTTCTCCTCTG
>PVJA010024987.1:16452-31442 GCA_004027025.1 Myocastor coypus
AAAAAAAAAAAAAAAAAAAAAAAAAAAAAAAAAAAAAAAAAAAAAAAAAAAAAAAAAAAAAAAAAAAAAAAAAAAAAAAAAAAAAAAAAAAAAAAAAAAAAAAAAAAAAAAAAAAAAAAAAAAAAAGGAGTAACTGTGAAAACGATCTCCTAAATATATTGGACAAGGGCCAGATAACAAAGCTTTTATCTATTTTATCTAATAAGTTCTGGGAAGATTATAAGTTTGAAGGCCATTCATTCCAAAGGCCTACTAAACCCTTGGCAACCATACCTGGGACTTTTTGTCTTTTTAAAACACCACCTTTAGAGGCAGTCCCTACCCAGTGGAAGGGCTGCAGGGGGGAGAAGGTGGCATAGTGAAGCAGCAGTTTTATTGCCCTGCAGTGAACCAGCCAGCCATGCAGTGGTAAGCAGAAACACTTAGGATTTGGAGGCAGATTTATTTACATCATTGGGCACTTACTGGGATCATGCCCAGAATATCAAGCCTCTATTTCTGCTGATCTAGGACTTATAAACAAGCGGAAGTACAGAGGCAGGATGGCTTGTCAGTTGGAGACTGGTTTATGCAGTGTGCATTGTAGTGGCCAGCTATGTATTGCGGTAACCAGCTGCTTCTAAGAGATAGGAGAAACCAGATCTGAAACAGGAACTATTGCCTGGGCAACTAGCAAACTGAGGTATACTGGCTGGGGTCCCCCAAGACGGGAAGGATGTTTGCAGGAGGCTGTTATTTCGTCTCCAGGTGTGCACTTGTATTACGTGGGGGGAGAGGTGTATGCTGAGTGCGTGAGTGACAGCAGCATCTTCGTGCAGAGCCGGAACTGCAACTATCAGCACGGTTTCCACCCAGCCACCGTCTGCAAGATCCCCAGCGGCTGCAGCCTCAAGGTCTTTAACAACCAGCTCTTCGCCCAGCTGCTCGCCCAGTCAGTCCACCACGGCTTCGAAGTCGTCTATGAACTAACTAAGATGTGCACTATCCGCATGAGTTTCGTTAAGGTAGGAAGTGCTCGCTTTCAGATGATGAGACCGAACACGGATAGCAAAACAAAATGCGAAGGTTCTTTCTGCCGGTGGGGCAGTTCCCAGCCAGACAGCAGTCCTTTTACTGAAATTCTGTTAATACCTGTTGGGAAGAGCTCTGTGGACATGGGCTGTCTCCTTCAGCACTACAGAGAAATTCTTTTTTTTTTTTTTTTTTTTTTTTCCTTTTTGAGACAGGGTCTCACTATGTAGTTCAGGCTGGCCTTGAGCTCACTTTTGTAGCCCAGGCTGGTCTCGAACTTATACCGATCCTCCTGCCTCAGCCTCCCGAGTGCTGGGATTACAGGTGTGAGCCACCATGCCCGGCTGAGAAATTCTTAAGAACTTTACTTTTGGAAGAGAAACATACTAAAGAAGTTGTCTCACTGTTTTTAATCCAGAAGGTAGAGTGACAGTAATCATTCTATAAGATTAAATGCTATAGAGATTTTCCCCATCTGTTCCATTGCCAACCCCTGCTATTACTCAGTAAATGTTGATACATCTACTCTAATTAAATAATAAATTCTCCTCACTCTTAGGCAGCATACAGGCAAATGGAGATAAATTGATAGATTAAGCTACAAAAGAGATCTGGCTCTAATAGAACACAGAATAAATTACAGGGACAAACAAACTTGGGCAGAAACCTTGAGCTGTGTGTGATCCATCCCGAGAACCGGTATATGTTCAAACAATGGATATTTGTTGAATTCCTCAAACCTTATTGACGGTGAGGTGAAGGTTAGGAAACTGAGCAGGCTATTTAGCCAAAAGGAAAAATAACTGGATCTATACTTTCAAGCTAAAGGCCACATTTCATCACCTGCTATTTAATTTGTTGCAATTTGTTGACAAATCATTTGAATATTCTAGTACACAAGAATATTGTCCATCAGCCTACAGGGGTGTGAATCACCATTTTCACAGGGCACCCCTCCATCTGAAGAAGCGCATGGACTAGCTCCAGAATTTTCAGAGTACATTTTGTTAGTTCGTTAAGGTTACCATGACACATTGTCCTATTTTACCATACTTGAAGAATATGTTTATTGTATTTAAAATTGTTTGAGGCCAACTGGGTCAACCAAGGTCTTATCCATGTTAGGCAAAGATTCTACCTCTCAGCTATGTCCTCCTCAGTCCTTTTTTTTTTTTTTTTTTGTCTTTTTTGAGACAAGGTCTGGCTATGCAGTTGAGGCTGGCCTTGAGCTCACTTTTGTAGCCTAGGCTGGTCTCGAACTCTCACCAATCCTCCTGCCTCAGCCTCCCGAGTGCTGGGATTACAGGCATGAGCCACCATGCCCAGCACTCCTCAGTCCTTATGTCCTTGCAAGATAAGAATTGTTAATCCATATGGTTTCTAATTTTTACACTGATTTCTTGTTTCTCTTCTTTTTTTGTGAGACAGGGTCTCAATTTGTAGTTCAGGCTGGCTTTGAACTCCTTATGCTGAAGGCCAAGTTGGCCTCAGACTCCTGGTGATCCTCTTGCCTCAGCCTCCCAACTGTTGGAATTATAGGTGTGGCCCACCAAGCCCTGCTATTCTGGCTTCTTGAAACCCTTTTTATTTCATGATGATGAAGCAGTTTTATTTAATCTCACCATTTTAACAGTGTTTTATTATATAAGGCGATTAGCAAATGCCCAGAATTTTTTTCATATGCTTTGTTGCTTTAAAGCCAATAGAAGACAGTAAGTTGTACCCCCTCCCTCTTTCTGTCTCTGTCTCTGTCTGTCTGTCTGTCTGTCTCTCTTTCTCTTCAATGTAATACAGGATCTATAGAGTCTATTGGGTTTCGCCACATAGATTGGAGTTTTAGTGATCCTCCTGTTTTCAGCCGGTCAAGAGCTGGGATTACATGTGATTTCATATCCAGTCTCAGTGCGCTCTGGGGTGGGGCCAGTGATCAAACCCTAGCCCCTGGGCCCTGCCTAAGCAGATGTTTTAGTCCCCTGAGTATCTGTCCTGCCCTTAAGTTGCTCTTAGTGAACAATTGTTTGAATTCTATGGTTATTTTTCCCAGATCTGTGTTTAAAACATGTAGAAATGCCAACATCTTGTAGGCAGTTATTTTACTGAGATGACAGCTGGCATATAAATCTGATCATCTAGATGTATTTCTCAGATATGTAGTATTTAAACTTAGAAAACTACACCGTTCACATGTTTAAAGTAAACCATTAGCTGGTATTGCAGACTTAAAAATAGTGAATATAAATATAGATAATTGGTTTAAAATTATAGGTGACTGGGGCCCGGCAGGATGGCTCAGTTGTCTAAGGCACCTTCTTAGGAAAGCTTAGGCAGCTGCAGGGACCACGGTTCGATCCCCGGCACCACATGCTGCCCAGCCCTGCCCTCAGGGCAGGCTGAGCCAGCCATAAAAATAAATAAATAAACAAACAAAGAGAAGTTCTGAAACAAGAAAAAAATTAAAAAAAAAATTATAGGTGACTGAAGGCTGGTGAGAGTGATCGACTAGACCTGCCTGCCATACGGGTGACTTCAGCTCTAGATTTAATGATCCTAGGACTCTAGAGAGTCAACAAGTATTTCTTGACCACAGGCCATTTGCCAAGCCAGGCAGTATTTGTAGGCATTGAGATTCATGGCATAATTACCTTTTCTGTTTCTCTTTCTACAAGAAATGAGAAAATGTAGACTGAGGTAGAAGGAATTAGGGGTGCTGGGCAGGGGAAGGCTGCAAGCTGAAAGAGAACTCAGGGAGGAGGAGATGGATCAGCAGAGATTTGAAGGTGAGTGCTAGCTGTGGGACTCCAGGGACACACAGTGCAGGCTGAAAGGGGAACAAGCACACAGCCTCGGGGCAAGAGTGTGCTGGAGCTCTGGGGGGTGAGGCAGACTGTGTGGCTGCAGCCCAGACAGGCGATGAGATGGTGTGAGAGCTGTGCAGGGAGTTTCCTGAAAGGAGGCCGTGAGGGATTTCTGCAGATGTGTTTCGTGGTGTGACACATGTTTGGAAAGTATCCCTCTGGCCACTGTATGCAGAGTGGGCATTGTGCAGTTAGGGGAGAACAGCAAGGAGGTGGTGGGGTTGCTGTGTTCAGGTGGGAGGTGATGGCCTCCCATCAGGAGAGCTCCACAGGAAGTTGTGAGACGGGGAAAGACTCCCAGTTGTGAAGGCAGATTTGATTCAGGTTCAAGGAAAAGCGGTATAGAAAAGTAGACTTAGTTGCCTTCAGCCACAAGCGAGATGTTAGTGGGTCAGGACTGGAGACAGAACCGAGTGTAGGAGCTTTGAGATGTGTGTCACACACTCAGTGGAGGCGCTGAGGGTAGCTAGATGAGTGCTCGGGAGAAAAGTTGCTACTGGCTGTGTAAAGTAGGTTTCGTTGTATGTGGGTATTTACCTCCCTGTCCTGGATGACTTTGGTTTGGGTTTAAAAGAGGACCAAGTGCAGGACACGTTGACATTGAAGTTGAGGGAAAAGAGAATCAGGCAGTAATGAGAACTGAGAAAGACCAACAATGAAACAACGATAAGACTAAGTTTAATAATGTATAAATGGATTCATAAGTCTAATAGACTTATATGGAAACAGATAATTTATGGTGAAAGGTGGATAGGCCCTTTTTAATGGATCCATTTTTCTTAAGAAAACAAGATTATCCACTGCTCATGTGTGACGGGGGAAGAGGTGTTAGAGACTTCTGTGGAGAGTTGCGTGAGTGAAACCATCAGCAAGCAAGGCAGGGGGCCAGAGGAGTGCAGTGAGGTGGCCCAGCAGCCATGGAGGTGCTCTTAAGGATAAGTCAGGGTGGAAAGTGTGGCCCGGCAACACAGTTCTGTTTACATCCACTTTTAAACACTGCTACTAAGAGTTCCTGTTCCTGGTAGCAAAACTAACTTATTTTGATGTGATCTACCATTATTTCCAAATAATTTCCCACTAATGTATCACATGTAGATTAAGTATAAAAATGTATTCATTTGTTATCTCTCTTCTATGGCTAGTGATACATGGGAAATAGTAAAAAGAGAAGAGAAGTAAGCTTTGATAATCCACCCAGGAAGATGAGAGTGCTCTCTAGTTTCTTGTCACGGCTTTCAGCTCCAATCCCTGGTCTGTCACGAGCAGCTGTTTTGGGCAGCATGCTGCCTTCATCATGAAGGGCTGTCTGGGTGCGTGGGCTGTGTCCCCCTGCTCTGTCTGGCAGCTCTGCACCATGAGGTGGCACAATCACTCTGCACTCCATCCTTGCTTTTCAGGGCTGGGGAGCTGAGTACCATCGCCAGGATGTCACGAGCACCCCGTGCTGGATCGAGATTCACCTTCACGGACCCCTGCAGTGGTTGGACAAAGTCCTGACTCAGATGGGCTCTCCGCACAACCCTATTTCTTCAGTGTCTTAACATCTGTGTCTTCAGCTTCATTTCTCTAGGATAGATGCTGTCTCAAGCAGTTGCTCATATCATTTCAGATTTGCAGCTAGCTGAGGTTTCTAAATACCTGTGTAAATACATATATAGTGGATACGGTTCATATTTTTTTGGTCACATTTGTTTTATGCTACCTAATTAACCTGGAGCCAGTACAGAGTGATTGGAAAGGCAGGGTTTCCAAGGTTGTGCTACATAATAAGCCTTTTCTTTTGTGGGATGAAATCGATGGAAGTGTAAATGGTATGTGAAGGGTTTTGGTCTAGTGAAAGGAGCTCCAGTGGGCAAGTCTTACCCAGCATGTGTGGCCAGGCAGAAATGCACACACTTTATGTTATAAGACACAGGTATTGGTAGCATCAGAGCAAACAGTACTTTTGCACAAAGTAAAGCAGTCAAACCCATACATTTTAAATGATATCACTTTTAGTGCTATTGGCGGGGGCGGGGGTGGGGTGGGGTGGAATCAAGTTTGTACAGTGAATTGTGTGAGAGAAGCCACAGGCACTTTGCTTTTGAATTTCAACTCCATGCTCTGTAGTTCAACTACTGCGCTATTACCAATGGTACATTTAAAACAAATTTAAACTGTGATGGGAAAACACAAAACTGTGAAGTCCAGAGTCATGTTGTCCCAATGTACCAGTGCAGAAGGGAGTAAAATAAGGGAAAGTGCATATCAAGATAGAATGAAGTGAGCTATCATCTGGATGATAAGATCAGTTCAGAATGTAGTCCAAGAATCACCCAGGAGGTTCCTGCAGGTCCTGTTCTTGGTGGTCGCCTTGGTAGGCAACTTGCAGCCTGTTGGGTCTGTGCAGGGTGCTCCAACGCCCCGTCTAAGTCCTGTGCAGTGGGGAAGCAGGAAAGGAAAAGGGCTGGACGAGCATCACACATGGCTGGACAGGCACCACGCATGGACCTGTGCTCCTCGCACTCGGGCATTCATGCTGATCAGGGCACCCCCTGCACATGTTCTCTTGTCTGTTGGCAAGCATTACTATTTCCTGATTATTAAAACAATAAGAAAGCCTTTGGGAGAATTTAGACACATGGTTTGATCAAATTTATAAATTAATTAATTTAGTGTCTATATTGGCTAAATTATCAAATGGTTACATCTGGTAGCCTTTTGTAAAGCTAAAGTCTCCAACATGGAAATAACTCCTGAAGTAAAATGAAAACAATTTCATGCTCCCTATAATATGGGAGAAAAAGTGGTACTGAATAAAGGGCATCTTTAGAAAATACATACAATATTAAAAAGCCGTTGTGTTTTTCTGTGGATAAGAGAAATCCCATACATTCCTAGAGCTTTGCCACCTATTAAGCCCTATATTGCTTGAAAAGATATTTCACAACCTCTTAAAAATGTGTAACTTAAGATAAAGTTATTCTTCTAGCAAGCAGCACTGCAGTGATCCAAGAGGCTTCTTCGTGTATACATTTTGTCTAGCATTAGTGCACATGTAGTTATTTCTCATCAAATTATATTCAAGTTAGAAAGGGTCATGTGAAAACGATAAGTGAGTGAGTTCCTGTGTCACCTCTAATGATTAATATTCTCTAATAGAAACTTTCAGATGTGTGATAGAAAGTCTTTCCTACTTTTTACATTAAAACAAGGCAGCCCATTTAGTGTTTAGAAAAAAAACATAGTTTCCTGGTTTGTCAGCTGTGCATTGTGCAGTTCCATTTTTAGGTACTGTGGGTGCAAATGGAAATGAGGCTGTCCTGGCTCTCGCGGAGCAGAGTCTAACAGGAGTCTGGATTCATAGATGTCTTCATGTTTTGCAACATTGAAAATGGAATGTGCAGACTTCCTTTTGTTTGAAAAAATATCATTGATTTTTAAGCCTCTCTGTTTTTAAGTTTTATTTCCCATCTTCTGAGCAACCAGGTAACAGGTCCCTGAGATGAATGCCTTAGAATTCGTTTTCCCCCCATAGTTGCTTGCTCATTTTCTAAAATTATTTTTTCTGTTTGTCTTGGAAAAGTCATAATTAATATGGTGAGTCTCAAATGAGTACCATTAAGTGGAGTTTCAAATACACGTAGTTTTTACTCCAGAGATCCAAAGCAGCCTGTTGATCCTCCTCACAAGCCACCAAACTCATCCTGCGGGAATCTTCCACCTTTATAGAATCAATCAAAAGTAGTGGCTTATAAATGACATTTAAAACAATGGCAGCTTTGAAAAGCACATGGGTTTCAGTGCAGCTGTAAAAGCATGAGAAAATACGCAGTATGCCTGAATTACTGCTGTGAAAAATGCACTGTGAGATGGCCTGTGTCATTATCACCAACCGCACCCACCACAGCTTCTTTCTAAGACACCTGTGAAATGTGGAGACTTCAGAGTTGCTGAGAAGCAAGCCTCCTGGCTGTTGTAAATACCCACTCTTTTCTCCCAAGACTGGGAATGAGGCCTGCCACCAAGCTGCACCCCCAGCCCGGATGCACACATTTGAGTCAGCTTTTGTTTCTTTTGCTGCTAAGCGTTCTCAAAGACTGTAATGTAGTATTTGATTTCAGATTTTGAAGTGTGGTCATTTGGGGCATTCATTCCATCAGGTAGCAAGCCAAAAACTTGAATAGCAGCCTTTCATAGGATGTCAAGCAGAGGGGATGGGGTAGGCCGTTAAATGCGTCAGCGTGGCTAACATGTTTCAGGTTGCCACGAGGAGAATCATGGAACCAAGGGCAGCTGCGTTTTGGCCCACTCACAAGACCCAGAACATTGTTCGTGTTGTTCAAGCCAGTATTTTTTTTTTTTTTTTTTGAGTGTTAAAAACATGAGATGTGAAAATTTTGTCTTGGTTAGATGACATGTTAATAGCTGCTAGTGCTTTGCAACCAAAATCATGTCACTTTTTAAAACATACTTTTATATTCTGTTTTGTTTTTATACTCAGTATAAATCAGGAAAAGTTAGCCTTCTAGTCAGGATTCTAGCCTTTAGAATCTCCTTTTTATTATCTTCTGAGCATATGGATATCCCATAGCAGCAACAGGATAAGGCATCACGAGAGCATTGCACAGTATCACTTGCTCCTGAAGCTCCTGCTTCACTTTGAGTGTGCCTCCCACACTTGGCATGTATGCTCAATAAACATGTAACATGTAACACGCATTCCAGATATCCTTGCCCATTATGCTTTACCAGCTGGACAGTATGAGGTGAGGTGATCCTGTCCTATGTTAAAGATAAATTCAAGTGAATGTAAAACACACAAACAAAAAAGCAGAAACTATTTGAATGAAGTAATGCTTTTGATGATGATAACCTTGGCTTCAGTTATCCTTCCAATGTACACTTACACTGTATTCTGATGTTTATAATAAAGAATTCTGTACTGAGATGTGTTGGCTCATTTTTACTACAGACTTCATAGAAGGCTTTGCTGCTGATGGGTCTGCAGTCCCTCACTGCAGTTAATCTCAAACCATTATAATTTGAAAATAGGACATTTCAAAACTAATCCTGTGGAGAAGGTGAGTGGTGATTTTAAATTAAACACCTTGCAGAAATTTCAGACAGAATATACAAATGCGTCTCCATGGCCTTTATAAAACCCTTGTAAGTAGAAGTGGTAGTCAACCAAAAAGGTATGAAATTCACCACACCCACCAAACATCCTGCCTTAGCAACCCTGTGCACTAGAGTGCTAGCTGTTTCCACTGTTACAGGGTGGTGGACGGGGGAGCTGCTCACAGCCACAGCTGACAGCAAGAGCTCTGTGCTAGGTATCACGGATCAGGAAAAGAACACAATTGAAAACTCAAACTGTGGTGTTTACAGAATGCATATATTGGAAGAAATGTAAGCTTAAAAA
Source organism: Myocastor coypus (assembly GCA_004027025.1). Taxonomy (NCBI): domain Eukaryota; kingdom Metazoa; phylum Chordata; class Mammalia; order Rodentia; family Myocastoridae; genus Myocastor; species Myocastor coypus. The sequence goes on from PVJA010024987.1 coordinate 25,723, forward strand.
TTCTGAGTCAAATTATTGTAAGACAGGGACCATCTGTATACTGAAGCATTTATCTACATAATAATATAGTGTTATCACAATATAGAGGAATGACTGATTTTTATTATCATGGACATCTGTACCTTGGTACATGTAGCCCATTAAAAAATGGTGAAAGAAGGCAACCGAGAAAAGCTAACATGAAGTCTATGGTAAATATGAACATATCTAAAACTAAATTCCTAATTCCCTCCATTTAAATTTACCTCTAAGTCTTCATATATGGGGGAAAATCTGTAATATTTCTAAAAAAATCAAATTTTTTAAGGAATTGGTCTTTTTTTTGAAAAAGGAATGGATCCTTTTATGGAAAGGAAGTATTTTGCGGAATTCCAAAACAGAAATGGTTGAAAGATAAGCTATTAAGTTCAGATGTTTAAGTATCACAAAACTTCTGGTTTCAATTTCCGCAGGGCTGGAGATGTATCTCAGTGGCTGAGCTCCTGCTGGTATGTGCAGAGCTCTCGATTGAGTCCCCAGCCCCAAGAAACAAGAGATGGGAGAGAAGAGAGAGGATGCAGGGGCCAGGAATAGCTCAGCAGTGCTGTGCCTGCTTGGCAAGCATGAGGTCCTGAGTTTGATTCCCAGTACAAAAAGAAAAAGGAAGAGAATGGGGCTGGGGAGACAGCTCCAAGGCACAAGTGTCTGCCTGGCAAGTGCAAGGTCATGAGTTTCAACCCTGGTCCTGAAAAAAGAAAAAAAAAAAGAAGAGGAGAGAAAAGACTAATAGAGGCCAGGCGTGGTGGCTCACGCCTGTAATCCCAGCACTCGGGAGGCTGAGGCAGGAGGATTGGTGCAAGTTCGAGACCAGCCTGGGCTACAAAAGTGAGCTCAGGACCAGCCTCAACTGCATAGCGAGACCCTGTCTCAAAAAAAAAAAAAAAAAAAAAAAAAAACCTAGTAGAGTAAGTTTCTGGACACCAAAGGTCCCCATTTGCTTCCTCATGTCCCATGGTTCCTGAGCCCATTCTTTCATGTAATTCTTGGTTTTGGCATTTCAAATACTGATTTATTTGTACACATTTCAAATATATCACAAGATAAGCATAAAGTTCGACTTTTATGCATTGGCTTATCTAACAGTAGTAGTATTTTTTACCACCTTAGAAACATCTACACCTTCATCTGATAGTCCTTAAGTATCAGCATGTACTATAGACACAATGACAGTAATGTTTATGCTGTAGGATAACCAGATTGTGAAGCGAGGCACATGATAAACCAGTTAAGTCTGTTTGTTGTTGATAGGTTCTGGCCCTAGTGTGAATTGCTAAATCATTATGGTGGTCATCTTAATATGGCTGAAGCCCTTAAAATAACAACTTATCTTCCCAAAGACCACCTCCCCCTTCTTCTCTAACTCAGTCCAGGGTGAATTTCCTTTCACCTTTTCCCTCACCTCAGGGAAGGCCCCAATCAGCTCCTCAGGTAAATCTAAACATCCTCCTCAAACCCCACCCCTGGCAAAGGCCATAAAAGCCTCAGTCTCCCTTTGTTCAAATTCAGAGAATTCCTTATCTTCCCTGAATTCTCTCTGTGTCCTCTGAGAAAATAAAGCCCCTTTCCCTTTGTCCTTCTGCCTATTTCTCTGCTGCGACACCGTGGAAAACCTATCAGTTGTAACTTGTGGTTGTCTCTGGGGAGAGGGGGAATAGGACAGACATCTTCACTGGGCTCTGGGTGGGAAGGGGCAAGAGTCTGGGCAGGTCAAACTTGCCTTTCCTTGGTCAGCTCTCTTAGCAAATCAGTGCAGGTACACCTGCCCAGGCTAGATCTCCCGTAACAGTTTGTGCCTACCACTTGTTGGTTACCATTTCTGGCACCACCTTTTCTATCTATGTCTCTTTTAGGGCCTAAATTGTATCTACTCCTCAGCATTTTCCAGGTTTGTTTGTTTACAGTGGCATTTGGGGTTCACACTGTAAAGCAGAAACAGTATTTGTTTACAGTTTTCTTTTAAAAAAATCTATAAATATTTAGTTTTTTCCTTTCAAAAATAATAATTTCAAGCCTCCAGTTGCATGCTGTGACCAGGACAGCTCACAGGCCTCAGAGAAGCATGTTGGCGATTTGGGTTGGGAATGGCTATTCAGCTGCAAACTTTGATGGTGAAACAGTTAAAAGTGGTTTACTTTTAAGATGTAGGGCCAGATGAGATAGCTCAGTGGTCTACAGCACCTGCTTAGGCAATCTTAGGCAGGGGCAGAGGGCAGAGGACGAAGTGTTTGACTCCTGGGTACCACATGGCATGCCAGTCCTGCCCTCAGGGTGTGCTGAGCCGGGGGGGGAAAAAAAATAAGCATGTATTTTCAAATGTTGAATTTGGTAAACGTTAGAAACATAAGGAATCCTGATATTGTTTCACCAAATTAATAGAAAGGCCTGAATTCTGAAAGCTTCTGTGTTGTCATGGATGGCTCCATAATTAGCACGCACCTGATAAAGTATTTTGCATTGCCTCAATATTACTCTAGTGATATAATCAATACTAGGGTGGAATGGAATAAATAATGAGAATTATATCCAGTTCGGCATTTCAGGCAAAAACACCCCATCTGCCACGTGTTGCTCACAGCGAGTGCTTGCAGGTGGCCAGCACCCACCTCCTCATTTGGCGAGGGGCACACCTAAAAGCTAACCCAAGTGACCTCCCTGCCCTCAAGCATGAGTTTAGGAATTCCTGACAATGATGTTGTAAAAGCATCTTGTCTATTCTGATATCACGACAGTTTACCCTTTCTTGAATACATAGTCTCCGGGCTAACATCATATCATTTTATAATTCATTTATTAATAAATCTAGTTTTTCTCAAACAACATTCATTTTCAAATGTTAAGTGCAGGGATCAGGGAGATGGCTCAGTAGAATAAGTGCTTGCCTGGCAAATGCAAGGGCCTGAGTTCAATCCCTGGTCCAGCAAAAATAAATAAATAAATTAATTAATTAATTAAATGTTAAGTCCAGCACCATGCTCAGTCCTGTGAAAGAGTGAAATTTACATCAATATGAATATTTAATGCTTAGGTGGTCCGCAGTGCACAAGGGCTCAGCTTGAGTTTTTGACTTTACAATGGTGTAAATCTGCAACATTCAGGAAAACTTGGACAGGCAGTGTCATCTGTGAGAATCACAGTCCCTGGACAGCCACATGACTATGAGGATAAGCTCTATGATACACTGTGCTACTGTGTAGCTGGGATGTTTGGCAGGTTAAGGTTTGTATTTTTTTTTTTTTTTTTTTTTTTTTGTATTGGGGATTGAACTCAGGGCTTTGTGCTTGCCAGGCAGGTGCTTATGCCACTGAGCTGTATCCCTGGCAGGTTAAGTGCATTTAATGCATTTTTTACTTATTTTCAACTTAAAATGTGTGTGTAAGGACATAATGTCATTGTAAGTTAAGGAGTATCTATACATTCAAGCAACTTTAACACAATGTTTAAAACATTTACACAATAGAATTAAATTTATGAAATTTTTTTTCTAAGGGGATTTTTGAAATTATAGATTACTAAGAAATCGATTTGTAAGCCGGGCGTGGTGGCTCACGCCTGTAATCCCAGCACTTGGGAGGCTGAGGCAGGAGGATCGTTGTGAGTTCGAGACCAGCCTGGGCTACAAAAGTGAGCTCAAAGCCAGCCTGAACTGCACAGTGAGACCCTGTCTCAAAAAAAAAAAAAAAAAAAAAAAAAAAGAAATCGATTTGTAATCAAACAAGTTGGAAAAACTGAAATTTGTTTCACATGGTCTGGCATTTAAAAGAAATAAAAAGCTTGGTCTTAAATAACTAGCGAGGCCACTTTAATTGTTGAAGAAATAGAAAAGAACTAAAAGGAGTGGAGGGAACATTGACTTATTGGTATTGCATCATGTAAATAATTTATAATAGTTTCATTTAGAGGAAAGAGGTAGAAACAGGGAGGAGCCTAGAGGTAAATAAAGATTCTATATAGTAAAGTACAACTTCTAGAAATCGATTTGTAATCAAACAAGTTGGAAAAACTGAAATTTGTTTCACATGGTCTGGCATTTAAGAGAAATAAAAAGCTTGGTCTTAAATAACTAGCGAGGCCACTTTAATTGTTGAAGAAATAGAAAAGAACTAAAAGGAGTGGAGGGAACATTGACTTATTGGTATTGCATCACGTAAATAATTTCTAATAGTTTCATTTAGAGGAAAGAGGTAGAAACAAGGAGGAGCCTGGAGGTAAATAAAGATTCTATATAGTAAAGTACAACTTCTAGATAACAGGTTCTTAGATTCAGAATGACAAATCAAAGCAGTTTTTCTGGTTAAAAAGCAACCATAAGGGCCTGGCCAGATAGCTCAGCAGACTAAAAGGCCTGCTTAGGCAGATCTAGGGACTGGGGTTCAATCCCCAGCATGCTCTGCTGGCTCTGCCCCCAGAGTGTACTGAGACGGTGATTAACACTGGGCATGGTGGCACGTGCCTGTGATCCCAGTGCTTGGGAGGCTGAAAACAGGAGAATCACTACAAGTGTGATCTGTGTAGTGAGACTCTGTACACCCTGTACTTACGTTGTTCATTTTCACATCGTCTTGCAGATGATGAATTATTTTTTCCTGCATTCTGGTTGTTTTTCAAAGATCCTTTCTTACTCTTTCACTGGCTGCAACTGTGTCTTCAAGGTTGGAAACTCTATCTTCATTTTCGTTCATTCGGCTCTGCCAAGTTGTGATCGAGGTTTCATTTACTTGTATATCTCTTTGAAACTGTTTCATGTGATCTATGTCTTTCCTATATTGCTCTGTCAGGGAGTCCATCATTTTTCTATTCTCCTTTAATTTTTTATCAATGTCTTCTTTAATAGTATTGAAGTCTGTCATTATGGTTATCCTTTCTCTCTCTAATACAGAGATTATTTCTGTTCTGTTCTCCTTAACTCTATCTTCATTTTCGTTCATTTGGCTCTGCCAACTTGTGATCGAGGTTTTATTTTCTTGTATATCTCTTTGAAACTGTTTCATGTGATCTATGTCTTTCCTATATTGCTCCGTCAGGGAGTCCATCATTTTTCTATTCTCCTCTAATTTTTTATCGATGTCTTTAGTAGTATTGAAGTCTGTCATTATGGTTATCCTTTCTCTCTCTAATACAGAGATTATTTCTGTTCTGTTCTCCTTTCTACTTTTGTGTAGTTGTTCCCCTACTTGGGATGCTATTGATTTAGGCATGTCTTTGTCAACTTTAGATATTATTTCTGCTCTGATGTCCTCTATACATTTCTCCAGCCGTTTTTCCACTTCGTGTATTTCTTTTTTTACTTCAGATGTTATCTCTGATCTCAGTTGCTCTATAAGTTTCTGCACTTGTGTGTCTGCCTCAGATGCTACCAATTCAGAGGTTTCATCTGTATGATTCTCATTTTCTTCCATGATAGTGTCTTCTGTATTTGGTTTGGGTGGGCACGGGTCCTGAGATTGCCTCCTATTCCTTGTTGTTATCATTTTGTATGGAAGCGACCTCTGCACTTTGGTGGTGTTATGCTGTGTCTATGGGCGTTTGGTCTGGAGACTCCAAGGTGGTTCTTCTACAGAGGTTCCTGACTCTTGTGTTGCAGCTCTGGCTGCTAGCTTTTGTGAATCCTGGCGGATGTGGTCTGTAGGTGGAGGTGGAGCTTTGGGATTGAGTAGTCCTGGTAGGCTCGTGGACCAGATCGG
>PVJA010024988.1:0-31254 GCA_004027025.1 Myocastor coypus
TTTATATTACATTCAGGCTCTCCACCTTAGCTCCCACCCTAGGCTACACCCATAATCCCAGAAGTACTTCCACCCATAATCCCATCAGTACTAAAACCTATAATCCCAGGGATCATGGATCAAGTCTCAAACTCTAGAAGTCCCCGCCCAATGACTCCATGAGGCTTTGGGGGGACAACTAGACATAAACCATAACAACAAATATGGTCAAAAAGCAAATATATATAATAAAAGGCATTGATTTAAATTGTATTTGTACTATCCAAAAAGAATATTAATTGTCCCTCGTCATGTGCCAAAATTCAAGAAAATGCTATTTGTGACAACAACTTTAATAAACACATGCATAGCACTGTTATATAGCTTTGCTATGAATAACCAGACACATTAAAATGAACAAGCTGGGCCCAGCGGGATGGCTCAGTGGTCTAAATCGCCTGCTTGGGAAAGCTTGGGCGGCTTCAGGGACCGCGGTTAGATCCCCCGCAGCACATGCTGCGCCAGCCCTGCCCTTGGGGCGGGCTGAGCCGGCCATAAAAAATTAGTGACTAAACAAACAAAGGTTCTGAAACAAGAAAAAAATAAATAAATAAAAATTTTAAAAATAAATAAATAAATAAAATGAACAAGCTATACTCATTGAAAACTATTGTGTATGGCAGAAAGATTACTGCACTTCTTACACTTGAAAAATGCTCAACACAGTGGGGATTTCTGTGTAATGTTTTGCTACACCCCGTTACTTTCTGCAAAGCTCTTCAAAATCTTCAGACGATGTTATTATGATTTTAAAACATTCTATCTCATCAATACTTGACTTTAATTTATTTTCCTTCTCTTCAAAACTTTAACGTTGTACCCTATAAAACATTTAACTGTAAAACTTACACATAAAGTAGTCTTCAATAAAATAAACAAAAACTTTCTAAACTTAATGGACCTAGACTCTGACATGCTTAAAAGAAGAAGAAGAAGAAGAAGAAGAAGAAGAAGAAGAAGAAGAAGAAGAAGAAGAAGAAGAAGAAGAAGAAGAAGAAGAAGAAGAAGAAGAACAAGAAGAAGAAGAACAAGAAGAAGAAGAACAAGAAGAAGAAGAACAAGAATATTTGAAAACAAATATATTAGATTGAAGGTGACCACTCAAGAGAAGTTAATCGAGTTTGATAAAACTCCAATTGCCTAAATTTATAATACAAGTTGAATATGTCCAAAGAGTGAAGTTATGCACAGTTTAAACAGTGAAAAGACTAAAGAAAATGGAAGGAGAGCTTTGAATGACTAATTTCGAAGTAAAAGAGCATACTACAGTGAATAACACTTACTAAATAAGTTATTTCACCCAAGACATCTAAATATAGATGCACAATATATAGAAACAGCAGGAACTGGAAAATAACAGAATAAGTGGTATGTCATTTCAAGAACAATGTATAGCAAAGTTAACTGGAGGTTTAGGAAAGATAAAATATAAGGTACATAAAACATTTTTTTTCACCAGCAAATCACTATAGAAAACACTGTAAACTACTACATACATCTGAAAAAATAAATAAAATAAAATTTAGGTATGATAAAGCAGTTTTCCCAGAGGCAGTGTAGTATTAAGTAATTGCTATTTTACTTGCAAGACCATAATTCTATCTTCCTTACTGTTCTTCTTAACACTCAGAATTAAAGCCTTATGTACAAGAGCATTGTAGTGGTTGATACATCCAGTCAACGTGGCTGGATGACTCAGCGGTCCGGTTCCTTGTTGGTGGGAGCCCCGCCCTGGGGTACAATTTGTTCCTACCGGGAGCTTGATCAGGGACTGCCTAGGATATGATTGGCTCCTCCCTAGAGAGAGGTCAAGTACCCATCCTTGGGTATGATTGGTTCCACCCTAGGGCACAATGGGCCCATGTCAGAAGGACTGATCACAAAGAGACTTTTTAAAGGGCTGAGGAAGGAGTCAAGACTTCACTTTGTCGGAGAAGCTTCAGTCTTGGCATTCAGCCTGGACTTCATCAACTGGCTTACAGCGCAGACTCTTCAGCCTCCAGCTTGGATCTTTCACCATCAGTCGCAGACTCTTCAGCATCCATTACAGACACTCAAGTCTGCCATCGCAGACCCATCAGCCGACGGATAGAGACTTACACAGAGTGCTGCAGTGAAGACAGACCTCGGGACTGAATTTTTCAGTCCAGAGCATGCAGACGCCCTCTGCACACTTCCTCATCTTACTCTGGCTAACTACTGTAAGCCAATCTTATAATTCCTTATAGATTGTATATTTTGTGTTAATATCCATTCCTTATATTATATCTGTTCTGTTCCTCTAAGTAAAACCCTGATCAATGCAAGTATTTTAAAAATATATTTGTAATATTACTTTTGATGATGAAAGTTCAGTGTCCATTAACATTCATCTATCAGATAATTAGTAGAACGCCATGACTTAATGATATATACAGTAAAAGTGTTAAACCCTGTGGTATGGAAATAAAGCATATAATATACAATATAATACCACTGTACAGAGCAAAAACTAAAGAACAATGCCTACGAGCTACTGAAAGAAATTTTCATTTGCAAATTTGCATGATACAGGTGGCAGCCATCAGCCAGATGCAACTGAAGGATAAAACAATCTTCAAACTTAACTTAAGGAGAAAAATCTAGAACAAGAAATTACGCAGGTTAAAAGAGGTATGGACACATAAATGAGCTAGATCTCTGCTCTGTCATGGTGCTCAATGTGATACATGTACTAAGCATGTATCCTTAAATGCTTACTTAGTGATAGCTAGTAAAGAATGGTTTCTTTTTCCCCACAGCCTCTCCAACATTTGTTGTTGGTTGATTTCTTTATGACAGCCATTATTTCTGGAGTGAGATGGTATCTCAGTGTTGTTTTAATTTACATTTCTCAGATGGCCAGTGATATGGGGCATGTTCTCATGTATTTATTAACTTCTAGTATTTCTTCCTCTAAGAAGTGTGAGTTCATCTCAGATGCCCATTTCTGGATTTTGTCTTTTAATTTGGGGGCCCTAAAATTTTTCAGTTCCTTATAAATTCCAAATAAAAGACTTTTGTCTGCATACTCATTAGTTAAGATATTTTTGAAATTTATAGATACTAAGGGACCATTGATAAATATGTTTATGAAGTTGATAAAGTATAAGTCTCTCCTATGTCCCAAATGTACTTGTTGATCATTACTAAGATGTGTCATTCTATAGCTATCAATAATATCAGTTTTTCCTAATGAAATACATGTCATGATAAAGCTAGGTGAGTCAATTCAATGCTTTCCTCTCATGATTTTAAGTTTCAAATTCTTTTTTATTATTATTAACTTGTATTTTAAAAGGTTTCTATACATATGTGAATTTTTAATTTTTATTTTATTTTATTTTTTTACTTTTAATAAGAAATAACAATGAGACAGTTTCATAACACATTAGTAGGACAACTACAATAATCAATATAATTCACATTGTTGTCTTCATAGTAGTTGTTCCCGAGTACAAGACGCAGACATGATAACTTTTGTAAACACTATTGGTTCAGATATTTCTTCTCATTGAACTAACAGAAAATAGTTGTATACATAGTCCAATATTCCATAATCACAGTGCATTATTAGCAGAACTGGCAATGTTGGAAGCTGTTAACTTCAGCCTTTCACAGCTCAGCATACTAATCTAGCTATACTTTTTATGCCTCATGGTTATACATTTCTGCTGAGTGGTTAAGACCAAGTTGAAGCAAGACCTATATAACAAAACATGTAACCTTTGTATCTGACAACGTCAGTCAAATCCCCTCAGGATTAACCTTGAAACCATGTACAGCATTTTACAGAACTTTTGTCAGTGGCAGCCATCTGGATGAGTCACGGCCATTCCTTAACCAATTTGCTCTCTGTGAAAGCCTGACAGAATATTTTCTCTGTAGAACATTACATGATAAATTAAAAATCATTAACTTCTCATACACCTCATAAGAAATTCTTTAAGAATTTGTGTTCATCTCCAAGACATAATTTATGAAATGTTAAATATAACCAGCTCATAACTAAACAAGATTTGAGAATTTGAAAATCTCTAAAGGGTTTGTGATTTCCTCCGATTAAAGATGCCAAGTTTTACTTGACTTTGATTCAAAACCATACATATTTTTCAAAGTTTCACATAGTTTTTTTCTAAAATATTGCCTACTATGCCAATATTTTCTTTAGTTTTTTCATAGTATAAACGTCCACTAACCTTCAATTGTATGACACTGTCCAAGCCAAGAATATCTCCCAGCTTTCTAAGGCTCTCTTTTACTTTTATTTCATACAGAAAATTATCTGTCCAAACTAGATAAAATATATTCTAAATATTTTAGCAAAACTTAGTAAGTTATTTTAAATCTCACAGATTTTAAATTTCTTTAAAAATTATTTTGATGGAAAATATTTCGCAGGATCTTATCCCAAAGAGTGCTTTTTATAATTACTATCAAAACAGAATAAAGCAAATGAAGAAGAGTACAGGAATCTCTGAGTAGGTCAAAGAATACTGAAGAAAAGTAAAGGCACCCATAGCACAACGCTGGTTAGGCCTTTCTTAGGGAATTTTCATGAATGATTTCTAGAGGCTTTCATGAGAATGCCAGAAAGTAGTCTATGAGGTAGTAGGTACTATAACATTTCATTCTTATGGAGAATTTTTTTCAAAAAACTTGAAGTCTGAGTAAGTTCCAGGTGGTTCTTTGAATCAGGGCCCCTTTCCTAAAACAATGTTCCCTAAAACTGAGGAAAGACACAAGATTTAAAATACAGTATTCAAAAAGAACTTGATTTTTCACTACCAGCTATCTCTGCACTTATTAGTGTGTATGTTCAAAGCACAGTGCTTCACTTCAGTGGGGTATTTGGCACTTGGGCTCAAAAGGTCTCTGCTTGAATTTTACTTTAATTATAATGCTTACAATGCATAATTATTTCCTTTCCTTACAAATAGTCTTTTTAAAGATAATCAAATTCCAACAAAATTTTGATTGTAATATATTTCTAGAGTTAGTGGTGACATTGAAGATTTCTCATTATGTTCATGTTAACCCTTTAGTCAGAAATTCTAACAGTAGCAGCTGTGCATACCCAGCTTTTTCTGATGCTCCAACTCAAACTAAGTCTGAGAAGTCTGAAGAGAGGCTCCTTTTGGTTTAAGCTCTTGGTTCACATTGTGTTTCTGTCATAGGAGTGATGCTAAGAGGGACTAATTAAAAGTCCAATGAATGTTCCAGGGTTAAAATCACAGGCTCTGCTCATTAACAGTCGCTTACCTCAGGATATTTCCAAGGAATTCTTTCAATGTCTGAAAAGAACAAAAGTAGAGGGGGGAGGGAGGAAGAAGTTGAGAGATTCATTTATAAATATTTTATATTGGATGTATGATTTTAATTCATTGATACCATGCATAGAAGAATCCAATTTAGTGAGAAATTCAAATATTGAATTTTCTATGTATGCACTTGGGTGTGTGAGTACGTGGAACTGTACATTTGAAAGAGGGAATGTCTCTCTGTATCTGAAGACTAGAGAAAGAAATAGAAAAAATCAGAACCATTTTGTTAATTGTCTTTTTCCTGCTGTTTCCATGGTAATACTGTCTGCCAGACTTCTCCATAGAGTGACAGTCCAACAATTCACACACTACACCCTTTCAAGCACTGTGAATGGCCGTGAAAGAGGCCGAACAGGCACCATTCAGGAAACGTGTGATGCCTACTCAATGCACTACCTTTCATCCACATTTTCCAAATTGCAGTTAATTTAATTCTAAACAAATGGCTAAGGGGTACAAATGAGGATTAGAAGGAAAAGAACATCTTGAGCTCTAATGGGGAGGGTTGTGTGAAGAACAATATAGCACTTTCTTCTGTTGCCAAGAAGGCTGATGTAAAGATGTGCTTTCCCTCTTCCTCTGAGGCCTTCATTTAGGCTCCTTCACCAGGGGAAGCCATGGTAGAAAATTTCTTGGCAAAACAGAGTTTCTGTAGGTTTTGGCTTCCCATCTGGAAACACATTTGATACTGTCTGAGCTTATTCCATTTACGATGGAATAAAATATAGCATAGAATTTCATACTGACAGGACTTAGGCCATTTTTATAAGGTTACATTTTCCTCAGTTTTTTACATCCTTCAAACTTCAGGTAAAGAAAAGCAGCAAACTAAATTTTTTCAACAGATAAGGAAATATTTTAGGCAGCCAAAAGTTGCAATGTGACTTCTGTTTTTGCATATCAGTAAACTAGGCCAAATATTGAACAAGAAAAGGTAAAACAGAGCCCTATGAATGACTGTATTTGTTGGTTGAAGAATCATGATGACTATCTGCCCTGTTTGTATGACTATTTTAAATAAATGCTTAGAAAACTCAGATAAATTTATGTTCAAATTAATATTTAAATGTTTTAGAGATGTTGGGGTAGTATACACTAACTCTATTATTAGGCCTTATGTGATAAAATATTACAAACAACTTGGCTGGATTTTTTTTTTTTTTTTTTTTTTTTTTTGTACAGGATCTACAGGGTCTCATTACACAGATGAAGCTTGCAGTGATCCTTCTGTTTTCAGCCGCCCAAATGCTGGGATTTTAGGCATGACCTACCATGCCCAGTCACAATTATTATCTCAGAGTGCCCTGGAGGAGAGGGAGGGTGTGGCCTGTAGAGCACCCAGGGGATCAAACCTGGTTGCTACATCTGCCTAAGCAGGTACTGTACTCCACTGAGCTATCTGGCTGGCCCCAGCTGGATGTTAATAGCATAAACCTTAAAATTTTATATTTTATATTTACCTTTAAGTATATTTATAGGTTTTCTGTTATGATTATCTTCCTCAGAACCATTCTTATTTAAGGTTACTGATTCTGGAAAATTAATCCAAGTGAATTTACTGATCATGTGCCGCATTACAAATCACTTCTATCTGACATATGAGTATATATATAAAGGTATCTCCACAATGATTATATAGCATGCTCTATAATAACTCCATATGGGTTATTTTAGAAAACCATACTGACCTAAAAAGAATTTCAATACCTTTTAAGTTTTATAAAAGAAGATCCACTTTTCTTTAGTTCTAATTTTCCAGCTATCACATAATCTATAATAAAATGAACTTATAATGACTTTGGTTTCTCAAATGAGTAAACCCTAGGACTTACACATTAATTGCCCCCCAAATCTCTTCAGATACTCAAATGCCACTAGAATCAGTACTTTAGATGTCTAATGACCATAAAATCTTTTTGCTCTTTTCTACTTTGTTTTCCTAATGTTTTGGATCCTTGGTGTTGACAACCTACAGTTGCTGAAATACATAGGCCAAAAGGCCATTTTTCTCACTACAGCAGCTAGTATCAGATGAGTCCTGTGAAAGAGCCATGTTTGGTGCAGAGCTGAGTGGGAGCCATTTTTATTTCTGAAAGCTAAATACTGATGGCTGTCTTGTGAAGAGGAGCAAAAATTGATACCACTGGTGACTTCTATGGAGGCTGATATATTATGATTTCGAGGACTGGTAGAACTTAAACATTTCATGCTGGGCAGAGGTAAAGAGCATCCTACTGCTGAATGCTGGAGATAGACCAGACTCATTACAAATGAAACTGGAGGTTTTCCTGACTTCCTGTCAAATCTGCATCTCTGTGAAATTAAATCAAACCAAGAGCATTTCACTTGCTGAGATGAGTTGGCGAAGTTGTGTACTCTCACAACTAAATCCATGCCTGTATTTTAGTGCATATTTTGGGAGAGAGAAAAAAAAGAACAGAAAATCCATAAAAGCGAGTATTGTTGTAAATAGAAAAAGAAGCCTCTACGGTCCTTAGAGGTGGTATGCAGGGGAAGAAACACAGATAAAAGACACTAACCAAAAACAAGACCTCATGCCTCAAGAAATACCACTGTCTACAGTAAGTTGGAGAAGATAGGCTAGTGACTTGATGTAGTACTTATATAGGATGTCTAAATGCTTTAATATTATCCCCAGGATCTTTTCTTTGGAGGAAAAGAGAATCTTATGGAATGGACTTCAACTAGAAAATATGATATAACTTTGAACAAAAAAAATGAAGAAAATGATAAAGAAATACTAGGAAAGATTCCATGGCAAATTGGTCACATACCACATTTCAGTAGGCAATATAATCCATCTTCTCCCAAAAGAAGTTGTAGAACACTTCTGGGGAAGACTGCAGTGTTCAAGGATTCCTAGAGACAGACAAATGATATCAGAGACTATGGGATCTTTTCCAAGAGTATGCCACAGTTACTACGCATTATCCAAATGCATTTCTGTGAGAAAAGGGTCACAGTGCTATCCAAATCTCAACAGAAAACATTATTCAAGAAGAAACATCACTTGTTTGCAGAGTGTTTGGCACCAGAAAATATGGGTACTAAAATTTGTCCTGGATACTCATATTTTCTTTAGTTTTCATTCCCATGAGGATTAAAATTGTGGCCAGCATAAAAACGAACATACTTTCCCTCAATCCAGTTAGTTCCTTAAAAACAAAAACATATAGTGTTTGTCTGGTATATTTGTTTCTGATGGGTGTCCCCAATGTCTTTCACAACTCAGAAACCATCTGTAAGTGGATGATAATTCCTGACTTCAGTACTTTGTATTAACATTACTAAGAGTACACATTAATGACATGTAGTTTGAATACTTAACATCTTTTTTTAAACTTGGAATACACATGAAGTTTTTGATTTTGTTATTCTTAGAAGTGGATCCTCTGACCTCTTTAAACTTTATTTAGCGATGAACAACAAACAGCTGAATGCCTTCATCTTTAGAAAAGATGGAAAAGAAACAAAAATAGATCACAGGGCATTGTCATTGTAGGCATATGAACTCCCTTAACAGGAAAATATCAGTCCCTCGGACCACCTCAAAAGCTCTAGCAAACCCTGAACTAACAACAGATGTTTAACTGTGAATTTAGCATGTCATTTTTAAGGACAGTATTTAATTGTTTCCTTTCATTCAGGCAGCAAATAGCTTCTTTGAAAAGGAAGGTCAATGTTATTCACATTCTTTTAACCAACAAAGTGTTATCAGTTTTATTATGTTTTCATGGAATATATATCAACTAATATTGGCCCTGGTAATGGTGAGTCTATGTTAAGGCCATTGACAGAGCAAATCATTAATTTGCTTTTAATTATTTTTCTCTTACCTGGACACCCAGTTGTGTCATCCAATGATACAGATGGAGAAACAACAGCTCCTAATTTTACATCCTCTTGGTAACATGGTTTTAAACATCTCTATAAAAAATGAAGTTTCTAAAATGACGTACATTCAAATTCATCACCAGAAAATTTTTGCATCATACTGTAATATTCTACTAGTCAATCCTTGCCTGCTTAGATATTTATTTCCTAGGCAGTGTATTCTTTTCAGTTATTTGAACATTCTGCCATTTTTAGAAGATAAAATGGAAAGGAAAACTATTAGACTTTCTATATTACTCTAATTCCTCATGAAGAACTAACTTGAAAAGCAATCTAAAGTAAGAATTGTACATCAATAAATTCCCATTGTTAATACCTTATTCCTTTTAAAAGGCACATGTGTGGCTTTATTACTTTCTAAGTTTGTCTTAAGGGTTTTAGGTAGATCATGGACTCCCCACTTGCATTGCATTCATTTTACAAAGAAGTAAAAGAAGGCTTAACTAACTTACTCAAGAGCACTAATTTACTCATTTTAGAGCTAGGAATGGAAATCAGACAACATAACTCAAAGTTTGAAAGTTGATTATCAGAGCTGGGTGTGGTGGCGCACACCTGTAATCCCAGTACTCAGGAGGCTGAGGCAGGAGGATTGGTGTGAGTTCGAGGCCAGCCTGGGCTACAAAAGTGAGCTCAAGGCCAGCCTGAACTGCATAGCGAGACCCTGTCTCAAAAAGACAAAAAAAAAGAAAGTTGATTATCCAAATATTTGGTTACTTCCTCTTTAACCTTATGATTTCTTCTGTCTTTATACTTGTTTTTCACTAAACTGAAATTTTCCCTCAGTTTCCTTTCCTATTTACTTATGTATCGCTTTTATTACTTACTATTCAACAAAGTCTTTAATTTCTTTTGTATTTCTAACTTGAAAATAATGTATTGTAGGGTATTCCATAAGTAATACGATTATATATATATACATATATATGCAAATTGAATCATTAGAAATTATCCTGCTATACATTTAGATTTTTCTTTACTATTGTATCTTATTTTAAGTCTACTAAATGCCTTGCTTTCCTTAACTTAACTTTTTCTTTTTTTTATGCATTTAGTACAGGGTCCACAGGGTCTCACTCCACAGATCAGACTTGTAGTGATCCTCCTGTTTTCAGTTTCCCAAGTGCTGGGATTACAGGAGCGCTCCACCATGCCCAATCTCAATTGCTGTCTCAGAGTGTTGGGAGGCTGTTGGGAGATAGCATGGCATGCTGGGGATTGAATCCCAGTCCCTGCATCTGCCTAAGCAAATGCTTTATTCCAGTGAGCTATCTGGCCAGCCGTAGCTTGACTTTTTCTACCATTTTCTCTTTCCTAGTTGCTTTGCTATTTCTTAAATTTTATCCCTTTGCTCACTCTTATATTTCATCATTAATAAAACAATGTAATGATGTAGACATTGTATGTATTTTTTACTTTTATTAACAAATGTTTGCAGTATTTAATGTTTACATTCACTGCAAGGAATTAATACAAATGCGTAACACATGTAAATTTCTGTTACCTCCTTCCACCACTATTTTATTTTTCCAATATCAGATGCATTTATTTATAAGGCCTTATGAAATTAAAAATCATATGTACAGGATAAAAAGAATATATGCATATATGTGAATATATACACATATATATTCTTAGAATACACACACACACATACATACTTAGTTGTATATGTATTGTCACTGAGATTCTTCCTGAGGGAGCTCTGGTCCTTACTCTGAGTGGCTCTTTCTAGCTCCAGGGCAAATCCCTCAGTCACAGTGGCACAGATTCTGTGTAGATGCAGACTTTCTAACTTCCACCGCTGATCTTTGGGCCTTCCCAGTGCAGAGCTTTGATAGAGTCTTGAGTGAGACGTTCTCATGGGGCTCTTGTCCTCTAGCTGAACTCATGGAGGACATTAACATGGGTTTGAGGTCTTCAGCTAGACTCATGCAGCACACTATCATAGGATCTGGGCCCTCAGCTGGATTCTATGTGTCTCTAGTGTGTGGAAAGATCTCTTACACTCCTCTGCATTTGAGTTTTTGGGTGAAATTCCATTTGAACCATCTATTCCCCTCCTAGATGTCTTACTGAAAGAGTTAAAGATGTCATACCACAGTAGTGAATACACACCCAGGTTTACAGGAACACAATCCATGACAGCTAAGTCTTGGAAATGATCTATGTGCCCATCCACAAGTGAATAGATTAAGATAATGTGTATCACACACAATGAAGTGTGAACGTTAGAATATTCTTAGAATGTATACATTATATATATATATATATATATATATATATATATATATATATATATATATATGTTTCTAACTGTAGACAGTGAACTTTCTTCAGGCATCAGCACTTGTTTTTAGTAAGTGTCTTTTATCTGTGTTTCTTTCCCTGCAGACTACTTCTAAACACCAAAGAGACCTCTTTTTCTATTTAGAACAATACTTGCTTTTATGGATTTTCTATTCTTTTTTCTCTCCCCCAAAATATGCCAAAGAATATATAAAACATGTGAGACAGTTCTACTAAGTCAAGGTACAATCTTAGATATATTGCTGTGCTGGATTGCACCATCTTTTTCTCCCTTTTTTCCTATTATTTGTCTCTTATTTTTGAATTTTGTATGTAGATATAGATTGAGTTTTTCATATGGCATGTGATGTTTAAAGTTTGTGTCCGAATTACTTCACTTAATACCATGCTGTCAACATGAAACCACTTTCCTGTAAATGACTCAAGTTTTTCCTTCTTTACTGCAGAGGAGTACTTCATTGCATGTGATACACATTATCTTAATCCATTCATTTGTGGAAAAATGTATAGGTCATTTCCAAGACTTAGCTGTCATGGATTGTGTTCCTGTAAACCTGGGTGTGCATTCATTACTGTTGTATAACGTCTTTACCTCTTTTAGTAAGACATCTAGGAGGGCAATAGCCGGCTTAAAGGGGATTTCAACTTTTAGATATTTTAGGAGTCCCCATGCTGATTTCCACAGTGACTGTATCAGTTTACAGTGCCATCAAAAGTGAAAAATGGTTCCTTTCTCCCTACAGCCTCGACTGAGCTTATTATTGATTTCTTGATGGTAGTCACTCTTTTCACAGTGAGACTGAATTCGTTTTAATTTGCATTTCTCAAGTGCCAGCACTGATGAACTTTTTTTAAAATTTGATATAAGGCTTCCCTACACAGCTCATAATCATAGTGATCCTGTGGTCCTCCTGTCTCCACCTCCTCAGCAGTGAGATTATAAGTGTGAGCCACCATGCCTGGTTTTAGTGGCCAGGGTTCCAAAGCTGGTACAGCATGTGGTACTGGAGATCAAACCTAAGTCCTGGCTCTTGCTAGGCAGGCACTTAGACCACTAAGCCATCTCCAGCCCACAAGGTTGAATATTTTTACATTATTTTATTAGTGTTTTAATTTTTTTCATTTGTGAAGTGCCTATTTTTAATTGAATCTTTAAATCTGGGGAGTCTATTTTTTTATATTTTTATAATATATTTAAATATTGTAGACCATTTTTATAAGTAGATAGAAATTTTCTTTTTCTTTTGTACAAATTGTTACTTTACCAAGTTTGTGGTTTCTCTTGCTATGAAAAATCTTAAGTTGATGTGATCCCACTTGTTGATTCTTTGTATTTGTTTCATTTCTTTAGCTACTTGGGTTTTATTCAGAAAATCTGTGCCTAAATTTATATCTTTGTCTTGAAGAGTTCTGTGCATTCCATCTTCCAGCAGATTATAAGTGTTCTAATGTTTGAGCCATTGATCATTTACTTCCTTTGCAAGGAACAGAATATAGAGAAGAAACATATATTGTATTTTAATTGCTTTATTCAAATTATGTTTATTCAGATTAATGATGACCATTTCTTTTTTATTTTATAATTTTTGCAGAAAAAGAAAATAAAATTTTATAATCAAATAAAAAAATCAATACTTATTACATTATGTATCATTACTTTTAAAGCAGTTACTCAGAGTATATTACAGAAACCAAAAAAGTTCTTACAAAAAAGAAACAGATTTTTTTCTTTTCAGTGAACTGAAACTACCAATATAAGTGAAACAAATTAATGTATTGAGACATTTTCAAAATAATGAAATCTATAGTTTGGGGAATTAAATGAACTGTCCCCTCTTTCCTATTTGTGTTCCACTTTGTTCTTTGTGTTTCTTTATGGCAGCATAGTACTCCATCAGGTATAAGGACCATATGTTCCTCACCTGTTCATCTATTGATGATGTGTACCCTGTTTCCCAGATCTATTAAATCGGTGTTGTAAAGTGTGCTACTATGAACACAGATATTAATGTAGAGCTATAATATGATTATTTTAACTCTTTGTGAAAGATACCTAAATAGGGGTAGCTGGATATCATAGAGTTTTCGAGAGGGTAGATTTTAATATATGGCACATAATTTATAAGAGTTTTTAAAGGATATTCACCCAGAAACTCAAATGCAGAGGAGTGTAAGGGATCTATCCACACTCTAGAGACACATAGAATCCAGCTGAGGGCCCAGATCCTATGATAGTGTGCTGCATGAGTCTAGCTGAAGACCTCAAACTCATGTTAATGTCCTCCATGAGTTCAGCTAGAGGACAAGAGCCCCATGACAACGTCTCACTCAAGACTCTATCAAAGCTCTGCACTGGGAAGGCCCAAAGATCAGCGGTGGAAGTTAGAAAGTCTGCATCTACACAGAATCTGTACCACTGCGACTGAGGGATTTGCCCTGGAGCTAGAAAGAGCCACTCAGAGTAATGAGCAGAGCTCCCCCAGGAAGAACCTCAGTGACGATGAGGACCCAGGCCTCCAAAGATAAGAACAGCTGAGTTCATAGCAGAAAATCTAGAGTCATGGGTTTCCCGTTTATGTTGGCAATAATCTTCAGGAGAGCCTTTCACACCCAAGACCACACTGACTCAATGCGGGTGGGTGTTACAAATCAGCCATTAATCCATCAAACTGGTCACATAAAATTTCTACTTTTTAAGTTTTTTTAAGGCATCTCTACACTAAATTCCATAGTGGTTGCACTAGTTTATGTGCTCTCCAGTAATGTAGTAGAATTATTCTTTCCCCATATCCTCACTAGCATTTGTTATTAACAGATTTCTTAAGATAGCTGTTTTTCCTGGAATAAGATGATATCTCAGTGCAGTTTTAACTTTCGTGTCTCTGATGGCCATCGATGATGAACATTTGTTTACACCCTCATTGGCCGTTTGTACTTCTTCTGAGAAGTGTCTACTCATTTTGATTGCTCATTTTCTCTTTTACCTTGTGGGTTCTCCTTTGAGTTCTTGGTGTATTGTTGCTGTTATCATTCTGTCTATGAAATAGCTGGCAAAACTTTTTTCCCATTTAACCATTTGCTTTGCTTTTTATTTCTCCTTACATCTCAGACTTTCTTGGGTCACACTGTGAACACACTGTCACAATTTTGGCAGTGTTTGTCTGTGTATGGCAAGCACTCCCTATGCTCAGAGTAATTTCTTCTGTTGGGGAGTTTAGTACATTCCACTGCTATTCCTTTGTAAGACGTCATATTTTTCCTTATGCATTCTTGTAAGAAGTTCTCTTGGTTGGGTTCTATCGTTTCATTGAAGTGTGCTTAGGTATACACTTACTTAACTTACTCTACTCGACATAAATTGAGCTTCCTTTATGTGATTTGGAGGGGTATTTATGTTTTAGTTCTGGAATAGTCTGATGTTTTCGCTTTGATCATTGTTCCTCTTCCATTCTGCCCACTTTGCTACCCTCAAAAAGGTACCCTTGATCTTCTCCAGCTCTTGCTGCTATACTCTGGATATTATCTGTAGATATACCACTGGTAGGTATAATAATCATTTATCTAATATTGTATTACCTGCTGCTTATCTACCTAGTAATGTATTCATTTCAAATATTTTATTTTTATCTCTAGAAATCATATTTAGTTCTTTTGTTTCCAGACCTGACTGATCATTTTTGGTAGCTGTTAATGGTTTTTCTATTTTTAAGTTTTCATTTCCCTCACCTGAAATTATTTAATTAAATGGTTTAAGGAACTTTAAGTACATATACAACACACATGAAAACTTTTGAACAATATATAATATATGACAATACATTTAGTTTTCAAATTTAAAATTTTAGGATGATTTACTACATACCTATCAATGAATTCTTCCAATTAATTTCTATAAGGGAATTGATTAATTATAATAAGAACAATAATTGTAGTAATTATTGTCCTTTTTCCAGGTATTTTCCAAAAATTTTTATCAAAATTAATTAACCTAGTCATCAATATGCTATATGGAGACACAATTTTCTTTGTATTTATTCTCTTTTGAGTTGTGACATTTTTCTTGAATTTGTGTTTTTTAATTGTCTTACAAAATTATCTGTACTTATCTTTTTATTTTTTTGTTTCTAGCCCATTCTTTATTTATGTCTATTTTTTTTTTTTAATTTCACTAAAACATAGTAAAATTTCCAGGGTCTCATGTATCCCCAAACATTTCTGATTTTTATTTTTTTTCAAGTTTTAAGTTTTTTTATCTATTTTCAAATTTCAACCTAGTATTTTCTTTAGCTGCAAACAATTTCTTACTACATCTATTAGCTTAGTAAGTTCATTTATTATATTTTAAAATTCCAAAATATTATATGCTGTTTTTATACTTGCTAATTTTCTACCTTTCCATACTCTTGATATCTAATTTCTTCCTTTTAAGTCATTGTTATTTTAGAGTTTCTGTGTGATAAATTTTAACATAGGGATTTCCTCTTGGTCTGTTTTTAGGTTTGTTTCTACCATCTATTTTTTCACCCACTTTTCAATTATATGAAGTCGTGGCCTCATACATTGTGCAGCTCTTGATATCATAGCCTTCTTCCATAAAGGATTGGCTACTACTTCTAATTAGGAGTTAAAAAGGAGCAGATTACCTTGATGTTAATCAGAGTGGATCCATAGTTGGCTTCAGAAGTTTTAAGAACTGCTTTTACTTCTGACTCACCCTAACAGGTAATACGATCATTTAGGGCCTCAGTTGAAGAACCTGGGTTTAAACATTTCCAGCACCTTTCTGAAGTGTTATCCTCACAATGCTGTAGCGTGTTCCAAACTAAGCCAGCTCCTCAGTCTTGTAGGAGCCTCGTTTAAGAAAGAAAATCTCTCTGGGAAAAATTAGCAGAATTTAAGCTTCAAATTCTAAAAGGAACTTCAAAACTCTGTCCCAAGAACTAGTCAAGTGTTTACTTAGTAGCTTTGCGATGCTTCTTTCAGACACACACACACACACACGCGCACACACACACACACACACATGCCTTCCTTTATATGAGCAAATAAACACAGAACTAATTTAAAGAGAATTGAAAAAGAGAAACAAGAAGAAGAGGATAGTAGATATTGTGGAGATGCGAAAGAGCCTTGGGGGAGTGGGGAGGAAAGCAAGAAGAAACAATGATTGAAATGCAATGCAAAATAAATAAACTGCAGCACCTTAGAATGCACTCTTGGAAGACAGAGCTGTGAAAGTGCAAGGAAGTCCTTATTGCAACAGCCAAGGCTATAAATATTTTTAAGGAGAAAGATGACTGAGGTTGAGAAGAGGCACAGAAAGGATCTGGGGGGTGACTACATTCTGTATCTTGACCTGGGTCATTGTTACAGGGGTGATGACTCTCGAAAAATGGTCTTGCTCTGTGGTATTTTCTGAATTGCACTTTATTTTACAGCTTAAAATAATAAATAAGATTTTGAAGCAAAAAAGTAAATAAGCACACTCTCTGCACTGCATCTTGGTCTTTGATTTAATTATCATGCCTGGTGTGGAACATACAATAAATACAGTTTGTGAAGAAAGCTTGCGATGTGATAGGTTCTTCCACGTTTACATCCCTCTGTTCTTACTTCACAGCAGACTGCCTATTTTCTGTTATTCCCTTACATATACTGTGCTATCGCACCAGTTAGGGAAATGTTCATGGAACTTACAAATGAGCATAAATTTGAAAATATCTACAAGGTTAGTAAGGCAACTAATTGCATTTTTTAACTTTAGGGAAGGGTCTACAGGGTACTGAGGGTCTCACTGCTAGATTGGACTCAGTTATCCACCTCTTTACAGCCCCCCAAGAGCTGGAAATACAGGCACACACCAACACCCAGGCTCAATTGCCATCTCAGTGAGCCCCAGGAAGAGGGCCAGCGTGGCAGGCCTGGGGATCGAGCCCCTAGCCCCTGCACCTGCTTGCAAGCATTGTAATCCACTGAGCTATTTGGCTGGCCCTCAGCTTATTACATCTTAAGTTTATCAAAATATATGTGCTATCAGTTGGTAGAAATAAGATTGGAAATCAGCTTTGTGCATAATAAAGCAACATTATTTTATTGTCTCCTTATACCAGTGCATTTCATTCTTCCTCTTTTTCACATCTTTCTTTTCTTGGTTTTTCACTTCTATCTTCACTTTTCTTTCCCTTTTCTTGCTCTTTCTTTATAAAACTTCAGAGGAGGATGCAGTCAAAGGACATTTGACAAGCACAAGCAGCACCGGGGCAAGATGGCAGCTGGGGACACTTCTGGTGGTGAGTTAGTTTGAGAATATTCAACATCTTCTAATGTTCTCCTGCAAGAACCTGCACCACCCCCCAGGCCTCCTGTAAGATCCCTATCTTCCTTTTGTCTTCTTCTGACAGCATATCCCAAATCTGTTCACTTCTCATTAGTCTTTCTTCCCTACCTTAGCTTGGTGCCACCATCTTCTAAATATGCCCAAGGTCTCCAACCCTTTTCCAAGCCGCAGCCCACTGACCTTCCTAAAAGGCAAGGTCAAAATGTCACATACGTGTCCAAAGCTATTGTGGCTTCACACCTCTCTCACATCCAGTGGCTGCTCACTCGCTGGCCTCCCTGAATGTGCCAGCAGCTCTTGAACTTTTCACATCTGGCTTCTCCCCTCACAGCAGGACTGGCTTTCCCTTCTCATTTTGTCTCTGGGAACTTGCTCCTCCAACTACCCACATAGCTATGCTACCCCCAGTAAGTTTTTTCTCCTAACAAAGGGCAAGGCCAGAGGAGTTTTCTACCTGCCACATGGTTCCTGTGCAGTCCATAGTATCAGCTAGTGACTCATTGTATCACCCTGGACATCCGCATTCATTGCACCAATGTCTTTACTTACATGTGCGCCTTATAACCGACAGGATAAAGAGAAGACCCTTAAAAGTTTATTTACCAATTTACTAAATAAATGAGTGAAAGGAAAATAAAGGTGCATCCATGCTTGGCCTTTTGGCTGATATCAAGGGTAAAAGTCATATATAATGGCCATGGTGGGACAGAAAAACGCGTGAACATGGGCATAAATATAGAAAAGGTCACTGGAAAAGTATGAAGCTCTTTATTCATTGTGCCGATACTAAAAACATAGTCCTGACTCAGCTTACAATTCAATAAAGTAATCAGATAAAATGAATTG
The DNA here is from genome assembly GCA_004027025.1 of Myocastor coypus. NCBI lineage: Eukaryota > Metazoa > Chordata > Mammalia > Rodentia > Myocastoridae > Myocastor > Myocastor coypus. Next base: position 18,790 of record PVJA010024988.1, read on the forward strand.
AAGAGCTGCTCCTGGTTGCATGGCATCTGGATAGACTTTCACAGCACTCAGAATTAGAGGTACTTTTGTGTATCACCTTTGGGGGTGGCATTGTGCTCCTAGGACATAAGCTTCACCTGGATTTCATGAATTATTCCCTACAATTGCATGCTAAGTCCATATAATGTTGTTATCTGTTGATGAGGTATGAAGATACGAAGGAGTAATTTTATAAGTTTTTGAATTAGTTGAAATCTACTGGAAGCAAAAAGTATCACTAGAAGTAAGAGTTTGAATTTTCCCTCACAAGTAATCAAGAGCTACATACGGCTTTATACAAAATAGACAGGCCTGCTGCGTCCGCTCTGCTCCTCTCAGATTCCACTGTGTCTCTTTTGGAAGCAAAGAATTGAATTACATGAAAAGCATGGGAAGAGTGTCGAGGAGCAATCGATCAACCTGAATTTTCCCTGAATTTTTCCTCGGACACTGTCACGCCAGAGCCCTTTTCATAGGCGGGGTCACTTGGAGCCCACTTCACTCCCTGCTTCCCAGGATTTCTCCCTGTCTGCCTCGCTGAAGGCTTCTGACTCCACTGAATGACAGGCCCAAGCCTTACTCCCTAGTGAGCTGCGAGTGAAAGACCGAAGCTTAGTTAGCCACAAATTTTCTCTTTCTACTGCTATTAAAAAATCATTAACTAAGACAAGATTAGCTAATTTGTGGAGCTGGGTTTTTGAAACCATATCTAAGTATGGATCTCCGCACTGACAGCTTTGTTCATAGACTTTTCCTTCTTGTTATTATTCATCAAAAAATTTTATTGTTCCCTAATTGTGGCATATATGCATCTGTATGGACATTTGTGAAGCTATTAAAGAAAATACATTTCAAAAATGTTTTTAGTCCAGTAATTTGATAATAATATATTTACTTAAATTACAATATGGTAATCATTTTCAAGCTTGAATAAAGAGGCACACTTAGGAAATATATACCACAATGTCTTACAGTGAAAATTGACTTTTGTTTTCTATATTATTTTCCAGGTGGGGTGTGTGTGCGTGCGTGTGTGTGTGTGTGTGTGTGTGTGTGTGTGTGTGTGTGTGTGATTCAAAACCAGTGTAATTTTTTAGTGCTTAAAAATGCAAAAGAAGCAGTTTAGAAATTAAGCTGGATCATGTCCTTGGCAGGGACAGAGCGACACCACGTGGAAGAAGGCAGAATGCAGCCATCCCTCCAGCTGTTCCAACCTGAAAGGAGGTGCAGAAAGTTTCACCCAGGTCCCTGAGGTTGGATGCTCAGAGAGCAGGGTCGACTGACAGAGAGAGGCTTACCCAAGAGGCAGGTGGCAGGAGACCTTGTTACGTCAGCTTTTGTAAGAGTCTGTGGTTTATTCAAATCAAGAATATGCTTACTTGTTATTAGCTGCATGTCATTTCAAATGAAATATGCATGCCAAAGTGTCAGCAAATATGAATTGAATGAGTCCTAGTTTGGCCTTTGATATTTTCCAGAGCAGAACAATACACTCAGTCATATCCCTGAGACTTACATTCATCTTTTTGAAGCCAATTTAAATGATTTCTTGATATTTTGTCTATTTTGCATAGCAATGACATCATAAAGCAGAAAACTAGAATGGTAAAAAAGTGATTAATGCAAAGATATTACTGAAGTAATAATTATTTAGCTTATTAAATATCATATTTAGGTCTATTCAGTCTCATACATCCACTAAGAATTAATTATCCACCTTTCTTCCAGTAAACATGAGACAGTGATGTTAAGTTCACTAAGTTATTGGACAACAGTATTACTAAGCTTCTCTTCTGGAGGGTTAACAGCTTAAGTTTGCAGACCAAAAACTTAGAGAAAAAGAAGGGCTAATAGGATAGCCAATATTTTGATCCTAACCCCTCTATATTAGTGAGGACTCAGGACATAAAAGAACCTGTACTGTATCATCCTACAACTCAATGGTGTCACAAATTTTCTGTTCAAGGAGATTATGGGTCCACAGAGGAAAGAGATTTATGACGTTTAATGTGCCTAAAGAGAGTCACCTAGAGAGAAAACATTTCCCTAGGCTTTCACAGAGAGCAAATTTGTCAAGCAATGGCAGTGACTCATCCAGATGGCTGATACTGACAAAGATTTATAAATTGCTGTACATGGTTTCAGGATAAATCCTGCGGGGATTTGACTGACATTGTCAGATACAAAAGTTACATGTGTTGTTATATAGGTCTTGCTTTAACTTAGTCTTAACCATCCAGCAGAAAAGTTTAACCATGAGGTATAAAAAGTAAAGCCAGGTTAATATGCTGAGCTGTAAAAAGCTCAAGTCAACAGTGTCCAAAAATGCCAGTTCTGCTGATAACCTGCTACTATTATGAGCTATTGAACTCTACATAGAACTAGTTTCTCTTAGTTAAATGAGAAGAAATACTTGTAACAATAGTGTTTAGAAAACACTATTGTTTTCCTATACTCTGAACAACTACTATGAAGACAACAATATGTGTTATATTAATTATTGCGGCTGTCCTACTAACGTGTTTTGAAACTGTCTCATTGTTATTTCCTTCTTATTAAAATTAATAAAATTAAAAAGAATTAATTATCCACTTATTCCTTACCAAATCAATCTGAGACAAATAACAGATAAAGAAATTGAAGTTCAATAGCATGGAGTGACTTTTTCACCCTCAAGTGACTGTTAAATAACTATAGCTAGACTCGGACCACACTGACCAGTGGAATACAGCGTGTGCTCTGTTGTGTGATATTGTTTGCTAGCAAATGGACTTCGGGAGAAGATCTGCTCTGAATGTCTATTATACAGATTTCTTTCATTTTGTCGTTTCCAAGTTACTTTAGCTGTTGCAGCTTCATTTACATATGAATTTTCACTTTATACCTTCTGTTTCCAGTATGTAGTAATGAGATTTTGATAAAGAATTGTGTGAAATCTATAAGACCTTTCTATTAATCTTTTAAAATAAGTCTTAAAAGGGGCTGGGGAGGTAGCTGCATGGCACAAGTGCAAGGTTGTGAGTTTGAACCCCAGTCCTGCCCTCCCCCCAAAATAATAAAAATAAAAATAAAAATAAAATAAGTCTTAAAGATCTTTCACTACACAGTCCAATCTCATCATTGCATCTATATGTATGGTAGCTCATGAAATGTCCTGCTTTAAAATCTATGCTCATAAGAGAATATAATTACTATCATGAATATATACATTTGAGACAGGACATTTCCATAATCAAAAAATTATATTTGACCCTGTGGTCTCCCATTTGATTAGAAAACAAATTTGATTCCTTAACTCTGTGTGCTCTTAACGATGTGTGCTCACTAGACACAATAGGACTGAGATTCAGAGCTCCAGCAGGGCATTCATGCAAGTGATGAGGAGAGCCCTGCGACTGGAGGAGCAGACGAGGGGAGCAGGCATCCCACCTTCTGTCCACATCAGGGCCACTTTATGACAAACCAGGCCACTGTGTCATCCTGGTATTGTCTTTCCTCTTGCAGGCCCTGTAATGGTCTTCCTTCCAGATAGATGATTGTGGCTTTCATTCAAATTACTTTCTGTCTGAGTCCTCCAACCCTCATCTCTGTATTGCTTCACAATAGAGCGGAGATTCCTACTTTCACCTCACTCCTGGAAGCAAGTCCCTGAGTTAGATGACCTCATTGGAAATGCCTCATGGGCTTATCCTTTGTGTAATATATCTGAACTAATCCTCAAATATATTCCAGGTGCATAGGAAACCTATAAAACATATATTGCACAATGCAATACAAGCACACGTACTGCAATAATCTTAAGGACAGTTACTAAAGATTCATGGAAAGGTACTATGCTGGAGGCCACCCATGGATTATCTCTGATGTTACATTGTTTGTAAGACCTGCAGAGGATCCATTAGGGACAGAAAGTGGAGGCAACAATTCAAATTTTTAATTGTTGTGAAGGGACTTTTTCAGGGCTTATTCATAATAATAGGAAGGTACCATGAGTGCAACCCCCGGGAGCATCCCTCCTGCCTGATGCTGCTCCTGGTACGTAATGACATACCTATGTGAACACCACATCACTTGAGCCTGATGCTACTGACTAATTCCCATCCAAGTGCTTGATAGAGATAGAAGAAAAAATAGTACATGTATGTATGCATAAGTAAGCAAACATCTTGGAATTATTTGGGTGAAAGTAGTGGTAGAAGTCTATACATTTAGAACTCAAGCTTGTATTTGTTTACAGATCACAGTTGGAGGCCAACATCTGATAACAACTCAAAGCTGTGTAAATGACAACCTGAGGAGAGATAGCATCCCAGCTGGGAGCTCAACTCTTTATGCTGTTCTTCTGTGTTTTTCTTACTTTAAATTTTTATTTCTATGTGTATAGAGTTCATTTTTATGTTTATCATAGGAAGTTGATGCACATATATAAAACACATCATTTTTACACCCCCGTCTCCTGTTCTCTCACCCTCTTACCTCCATCTCTTGGTCAAGTGGGTAAATTTAAAATAATTTAACTTTGTCACTATAGACCAAGAAACTGTGAAACTACACTTTCAACACTGAATGATATTGAATGGTCATTTAGGACTATAACTTATTTCTGATACTTTTACCCAGTCCTCTTTTTGCCTGCATCTTTGGTGGAGTAGTAAGGTGAGGAGGGGGAAGGGAAAATAAAATTAGCAAGATGATGGAGAAAAGTTAGTAAATTTAACACATATTGAAGAGGGGCGCAAAGTGAATTCTCTTTCTGCCCCACCCCCACCCCCAGGGCTGGAACAAGCCCCTTGCAGCACTTCTCCCACACACCCACTGATCTAGGACCATGGTCCAAGGCCTCATGCATGCTGGGTCAGTGCTGCACCCCTGAGCCATGCTCCTAGTCCTTCATAGTCTCTAAAAAGCAATTTCCTAATGTTGAAAATCAGTGTGAAATGGAGAACATTGTTGAGGATCTGTTTCAGCATCATGAGAGCTTTGCATTAGTGACTCTAGTGACTTAAAAATTGCTGTGAATATGAACCAATGGCATGAAATCTAAGAAAACGTAACCTGGGACTTAAGCTCACCCTAAAAAACAAAACAAACAAACAAAAAAAATTCTGTGCACAATAGAAAAACAGATGAACTAAATGACTCCCACAATTTTTGTCTTTCACAGAAGCTCATTTAAGTTATGTTAACATATTAATTATTCTATACTACGTTGGAATATTTTGAATTTTTCACGAAATAATTAAATTCCAAGTAGTGGTTAATAAAGAGAGTCTGATTAATGGAACATTTTTTAAGGCAGAAAGCTGCTCTTTTATTCTAAGCCATCTCCCATTGCCAGGGAAAATAATACCCAGATTTATGCGTTCCTAACTGAATGGTCTCTTTCTGTAATGCCAGTGAGCAATTGCTTCAAAAAATACTAAGCTCATGGAAAATTGAACATCGATTTATAGCATTTGTAGAAGTGTTCTTCGTAATTGCAAGAGCAGTGACTCAGTATCCGTAGCCAAGTAATACAGCATTGGAGGGTGGGGGATATCTGTTGACATTTCTAGTTGTCAGTAGATACAGAGAAGTGAGTGAAAGGTGAAAGTTCCCATTCTTAAACATTAAAAAAAAAAAAATCCTATTTCCCTTAAATGAAAATACCTAAACAAACTTCTTAACTCAAGAGTACTAGTTTGTTGTCTTCCTTAACTAACATAAAATTCAAGAAATTTGGGAGTCTGGTTTAAATGGCTTAAGAACTTCAAACCTGAGAAACCAGCCACTTATAATTGAATAAAACTTATAAAATTGATATCCACTCAGTAGCATGGACGTTCACTTCCCAATGAACCAAAACACTGAAATTTTAGTAAGAAGTATCTGGTTTATTTGTTACCATAAGATTTCTATGATCTAAGCTAATGTCTTTGATTTGTATACATATATATCTACATATATGTGTGTGTTTGTGAGTATACATATATATATGGATTAATATATCATTAATTGTACCAAGTTCTAAAATGCTTATTAGCTGTTTATAATATATTACCCATAACAAACTAGCCAACAATCCAAAAAAGAATTATTTGACTTCATAAACAAAGGCCAATACAAAGTAATTTTTCATGAACAACCACCTACTTTGTTTATTTAAAGCAAGATAAAGTTATATGAAGATAATGAATAATTCTATATTTGATCAACATCTGGTATAAGGCATTTGCACAGAAAAAGATACTTTTTACTGTGTTTTCAATAAGGTTTTCTCTGTTTTTGACAAGCTGAGTAAATTAAGCTTTCCTTTTCAATAAGGTATTTCTCAAGCACAGTTACTATAATTTGCTGAACTATTAAAATTATTTTGAATCGATATTTCAATAAGATTAATAAGTTAATGAGAAGGAATTCCCATCCTTCAATAAGAAATATTTAAAATCCTATTAATTTAAAATTACAACAAGGAATAATGGAATTGTCTAAATCAATATTACTATCTTACATTCTAATAGAATTTAAATTTAGGTCTATATTTTGTTAAAATTTATTAAGTGATGCATTTGAGCTCCACAAATTTTATTTTATATAAATTTAATGATGTGCAAACAATGGCAGAATTCTTAATGATATTTATGCTCAAATATAGGGAGATAGATTATAATATATGAAAATTATTTATATTAAAATGCATAAAAGATTATTGATTAATAGAAAAAGAAGAATATAATTGAATGTTATTGGCTAGCTTTAGAAGGCAAATGGATATGTAAAATTTAGGAAAGTTTCTTTTTATCCTCATTTATAATATCCATTTACATTTTTAATGGCAATTTCAAAAGAATTCCTTTTTTACATAGACTTAAAATTTTTCTTCATTTTTAGAGATTCATAAAGATTATGCAGTTAAGTGAAACCAATGGTAGCCTTCGGAGACCATATTTTGTATGACTTGGTATTTTAAAAACACCTTCTGAAAAAAATGCAGTTGACAAAATGAGAGTTTGCATGCTCTGATCTGTATGTGCAGCTTTCAGTATGTGGATTAAAACTAACTTAACATTTTGGTTTCTTGTCCTTCCATTGACCCCAATTTTCAAAGGTTTAGAAGTTGGCTGCGAATCTGGCTTTGGTGTTGAAACTTGGCACCAAGAGTAAAACTCAAGACCAAGTCATCATTTTCAGTTTATTTTTAAGTTTCTTGGCATGAAGTTACAACATACATTTCTTTGCCTAAGACTGTAATGCCAGGGGTTGTCAGGACACAGAGTCCCTCCAGGGATGCACTAGGAATATCTGCAGACATTGGCAGCAAGGTCATGATGGACATAACTGCTACAGCAGGAGCCCAGAAATAAGTGAGAAAGAGAGACAAAAGTTTAATGCTTCCGTAACAGGCATTCTTCACTCTGAAGAAGTTGTCGATGGATAAATTATCTATGGCCAAAGATGCAAAATTTTAGTAAGCTGGTCTACTATCTAACTATATTTCTTTTCAACATTTTTAAATAGAGTAAGAAGACTGTAATGTTAATACTTTGTAGACCAGGTATAGAAGGCAAGAAAATTATTTCCTCTGATTTGTATTTTTGTTTTGTTTTGTTTTTTTCTTTCTTTCTATGTACTTATATGCTGTTTTGTCAGTTGATGTAAAACCAGCATTTATTTTAACAAGTCCAGCTCTTTAAGATTGGCTTTTCCCTTTCCCCATTGCAGTTTATCAACAAAGCCTAAAAAAAATAAAACAGTGGCCTTTTCCCTTAATGATTGTGGACTGTGGAGACAGGTCAATGGCATAAGTACCTGCCTGGCATGCTCAAGGTCCTAAGTTCAATTCTCAGTACTGAAGAAAAAAAAAATCACTTTAAGATTGTCTTTGTCTCAAATTTACAAGCAATATGGTTTAAGCTAGTTTTTCAGATTTATTTTATGAATGGTTTAAATTTGTTAACATTAATCTTCTATGTGAAATTTCAGTATATAGCTCAAAGATCTGAAAAGCTGGGGGGTTTAAAATATTCTCTTGGATTTAGTAAAGATCTTACACCAGTTCAAAGTTGTGCAGGAAATAAAATGGCAATCCAGAAATCACTGTTATTAACCTAGAAATCAAGATAAAGACAAATGTTAGAGAAAAAATAATAGAGAAGAAAGTTAATGGCCTATTCATGCATTGACTATCACACTGCATTTCTGTTTGCCCAGCTCTGCCTGCAGCACCTCACATGGAAATAGAGAAATAAAACAGATATTGTTTCTCCATTAGAGGAACCAATAAACTTGCTTTGAAAAGTGAATAAACAGGTTCCTGGACTTAGCGGCCATGCTTGGACTGTGACTTACATCTGGAAGTGATCACCAAGGAGGCTGAATTTGCAAGATTCTTCTAATAGGGATTTGTAGAACCATGAGAAGCAAAAGCTGAAAATAAATCAGAGCAAGAAGCCTAGCAAAGGAAAAGTGAAGAGGGAAAAAAAGGATCATCAAAGTGTAGTGCCAGTGAGTGCAAGAGTAGCACTTGGTGCTTCCTGGGTGCTCATGGCATACCTATTATGATGCGCTTCGTTATATTCTTCACGCTGTTTACAAAAGCACCGCCTCGTGACACAGGCGCACTTACTTTGCCCATTTCACAGATGAAACAGAAGCTTATAAAATTTAAGCAATTTTCCCAAATATACACATCAAGTGAAACTGAATTCAGACATAGAAATAAATATTCTAATTTGAGACCTCAAGCTAACAGGTGGCCAGCTGCATACGAACACTAACCATGCTGCTTCAGAATAGTCTGAAAAGTGACTCTTTAACCTGACAGGAAAAAGACAAATGCACCATTTCTGTAGCATGAAGGAAAGAACCTAAAGTATTGGAGTGTGAAAACACAGGGCCAAGAGAAAAGAAAGAACTCCATGATTTTTGTAGTTACAATAAGCCATAATAAACATCTGATTCTCAAAACAGAATAACAGCATTGACAACGACACTCCTGTCATTAAAATATTTTCCAAAACTACTGAAAAATTATGAATCAAGAATGCAACTTGTGAGGTTACAGTTCTCCAAACTGTGCTTTCTTCATCGACATTAACTTATTTTGAAAACTGAAATCATTATCATTATGTACTTTGGTTGGTTAATGAGAATAATTTAGTGGGTGACAATGGTTGGCTTGTGATTCTGTCCTCATACTGTTTTACTGGATTGGTCCAAGCCTCATCCTTGCCTGCTAGATTTTTGTCATCTGGTATAAATATGTTAGGACATTGCCTAGAATTTAAACCAAGTATGATAACTCATGCACAGTATTTCTGTATCACAAGTAGGATATATTCCTAATTGATGTAAGGAATTATTAGAAAGAAAAGCATAAAATTAGTTTCACTGTTTTTATATTTTTATTTATTCTGATAGTGAACAGTCAAGCATAAGGCATTATTATAAAATACTAAGGCATAAAATGATCCACCTGAATATGAAATATGTCAAAAGTAATGGTTAGACTCATAGAACATGGACCTATTTTTCTAAAATGCTGTCATAGTCTCTGTCATATTTGACTGAATTTGAGATATCAGTATTATGTCTTAACATATTCTGAATAGGGAAATTAATTGTTTGCCTTTCCCACAATACCAACACTAATGAGAAGTCTTTCTTTAAATGGCTCTTTAATTTAAAACACTCTACAGTGTATCACAAGTTTATTGTCTGGAGTACTTTCAATTTGTAATAACAGCTACAATGTGATTTCAGGAAGGGTAGTTGATGAGAAATATACCATTCAGAATCTTTTCTTTGAATCCACCTAAATTTTTTTAAAATGTCATTTATTCTCAATTAAGCATGCCCTGGAGTCTTTCTCAACTCTGTTTTGCCTAATTATTTTCATTTTGGTTTTTAAGGCTCTGAACATCCTACAAGAAAAACAACACTGTAAATGCCACAACTGTACAAAACTTTCACTTGATATTCAATCAAGGGCTCTTTCTGCACATATGCAACATCTATTTCTGTTTTAAAAGTTAAGGAACCACAAAGTTAAGGCATGCAGAAGAATTTCAAGAGTGATAGAGCAGAATCTCTCCTTCCTGTGTGTCTGCTTCCATGAAGCTCTGTGTGCCAAATAGCTCCAAGATGAGGTCATTACAACAGGCTTCTGTTTTTGATGTATGACCCTAGTGACATCTGAAATGCTTTTTTTAAATGACCATATACTTCAAGTAATACATATCATACCTAAGTTGTATAAACTCAACGTTAATTTGTATTTTCTACAAACATATCTGAAGTAAATATCAAGGAGAAGTCATCAGAATTTTTTCACATAATAGTACACAGAAGATCAAAAGAAATAATGCAACTTTTTGTTGTTTTCGCTAAAAGCTGCACAGGTTTTACTTAATTTTAATGAAGAGTAATATCTACTTCTGTGTAGAATACAGCTAGGGCAGTCCTTTTCTAGAGTAACATCAGGCACAAAGGGTTACTGGCCAAGGGACTGTACAATTGCTGAGAAGCAAGTACTTAAATAAAAATGTAAAAATAGTTAACTACCCTTCACATTGCTTGTGATAGAATCTTCTGCACACTTGCTATATATGAGAAAGCTTTGCTTCCTGGATTCCTTTAAATGGTGACGAACAAAGGGAAAGGATGTAAATTCTCATGTTTCTTCTCATATTCTCATTAGTAAGCACTCTATATTCATAACCCAGACATATCCCAAAGGTTCCACCTGCAAGTACCATCACACTGGAGATTAGCCATCAGTACACCAGTTTTGGGGTGTGGCTGCGGGATACAGGCATTCAGTGCTTATCGGCCATTTTTCCTAAGAGTCCTGATTCTTCTTACTGGAGAACTGCAGTAGAAACAAGAAACAGCAAGACTGGCAATCCGAGGCACCTAATGCTCCTCCCCCAACATGCAGAATAAACAGAACGATAAACAACCACTTTCAGCTTGAGGATCTAAAAGACACAACTGGAGTACACAAGCAAACCCCATGAAGCACAGACTCTTGAACTCACCACAAAGAAACAGAATGGACGCACGATTTTCACCCTATCTCTCTAGTTGACATCGGTTCAAAACCAGAAAGAACATTTCCCTTTGAACATAAAATGATCTGAAGGCTCTGTGTATCCCCATTACCCCTACAGAGTCTGGAAACTGTACTGCTAGAGAATGTCTCATTGTTCTTGAGTCCAGTTTGGGGAGCTGCCTGGATTGTTACATGGCTGAATTAGACAGGAATCCACTTTGTGCTCCATTGCTTATGACCTAAAGGACTAACATATTATGCCATCTTGACATTGGGACTATGGCTAAAATGTGTCCTGCTCTGGTGGCTACTAACTTCTGCATCTCTCCATCTCTGAGACTCTCACATCATTATATCACACTCAGCCTTCACTGTGGGCCAAATAATCATGGAATCCTGTATCCATCATCCTGGACCTACCCTGAAGAGTAAAAATGAGCTTCTGAGAAGCATCTCTTCTGGAGAAGGGGGTCTCAAGCCAAAATTGTGCTGTTCCTTGAGCTCTAAGGTCAAACTGGAGTTCTGGCCCATCATTCCTGGGCCCTGCAATGGGAACACCTGCTCTCAAAGAGCCTGAAGAACTGCTGTATCTGATTCATTCAGGGCCAGTGGTCTCCATTACCCACTGCCCTCCCTCCTGATGCCAGAGGTACCATTATCTCCTAAGAGCCTTGGAGCTTGGGCTGTAGTTGTGCCTTGGTTGCTGGCATCTGAGTCTTCAGAATACCCCTCATCTCCAGATCCATGCCAGTGCTATCCCCTGAGCCCCAGGATCTGAATCAGAATTCAGTTCACACACCCCTGGGCTCTGAGATAGAGCCTAACTGTCACAGCCCCTGACTTGGTAGGAGACTTATATTCACCTGTGTCTAAGACAGTGAGTCCATACCTATGCCATAGCGCCAGAGTAATGCAACAGGACACTGTGCCGCTGAAAGCCCCAGATACACATCCGTTCCAAGCATACACATCCGTTCCAAGCACATGAACACATCATTCTTCTGGCTCCCTATGGTCCATATTAGACCAAGCACCAAGAGTCATCCCCTCAGCTAAGTCTCCCCACCATGGAGAAAATGAATAAAGAAACATTCTAAATCTACCTCATCAACATCACGAACTCCTGTAGCCTAGGCTATTACAGGCATCTGCACAGAGATTATTCTAATGAACTCACCAGAGCCACAGACAGTTCATACTGTCTAACCAACACCCTCAAGCCCATCTGAGATAAGTGCTCCTTATCTAAACCACTCTACAGAGGTAACTATTCTTATAGATGCAGAGGTGTCAATGCAGAAACATACCAGAAACATGAAAAAGCAGAAAACATGATATCATAAAAGGAACATAATAAGTCTGTGACAACTGACCCTAAAGAATTCAAAACAAATGAATTCTTTTTTTTTTTTTTT
>PVJA010024989.1:0-31259 GCA_004027025.1 Myocastor coypus
CCTTCTCTTCCTCCTCCTCCTCCTCCTCCTCCTCCTCCTTCTTCTTCTTCTTGTCCTTCTCCTCCTCCTCCTCTTCCTTCTCCTCCTCCTCGTCTTCTTGTTCTTTCTCCTTTTTCTCCTCCTTGTCCTCCTCCTCCTCCTTTTCCCTCTCCTGCTCCTTTTCCTCTTCCTCCTTCACCTCCCCTTTTCTTCTTCCTCCTCTTCCTCCCTCTCCTCCTCCTTGTCCTTCTCCTCCTTGTGCCACCCCCCCCCTCGGGGCTGAGCCTTGCTGTATATTCCAAGCCCCTGAACTCACTATGTAGCTTAGGCTGGCCTCAGACTCACAATAGTCCTCCTATTTTGGCTCCCAAGTTTTATGATGACATGTGTGCACAGGCACACCTGGCTTTCATTTATTCATCTTTAACTCTGTCCTTCTGATAGGTAAAGAATGCTTCCTTAAGGGCAGTTCTGCAGTGTATTTAATGTCAATGACCTGCAGCTTTTATAATTTTCCTTGAGGATGATATTCCCTAAACGAGCTTGAAATAGCTCATAGATCCCTCAGAATTTATGTATTCCTATTAATGAGTAGGTGGCAGAAAGCAAGGACAGTTAAAAAGAATATTGTGCACCTACTGCGGACAGTTTAAAGGCCCTAATGCATCAGGATTACTATTTTCATCTGGTTGGATTTGCAGTTGAGCTCAAGGTCATGGGTTTTAGCCCCTCAGTCCTCTGACTCTGTTATGTTTAGTAGCTACATGTCCCTTAAAGCCTCAGGTGCTCTTGGCAGGGCTTCTGGACCAGGGCACGGTAGCTGATAGTAGAGGGTCACGTGGTGTACACCCTAACAGTGTCTCTCCCTGTCTGACTGCTCTCTTCCTTCTCGGTTCCTTGGCTACCATGATCTGAGCAGCTTTCTTTCACCCACGCCTTTTCACTGTGCTGCAATCATGCAAGACTGCAACTTCTGAAACAAGGGCCAAAATAAACCTCTTCTTTTTAAAGCTGTGCGTATGGAGCATTTTTTTTTTTCCCAGGGACAAGCAAAGTTCTTCTAGACCCACAGTTGGGCATTTAAATCTCACTTGCAAAAACAGCTATGGTTAAAATGAGAATCAGTATCAGAGCTCCTGGCAGGAAGTAGAATCTCCCATGGATGGTTAGAATGAAGACTAATAAAAGACACAGTTACAGGGATGCTGGCTGGATTGGGCATCTGAAAAGACACCCTAACAACAAAGGAAACCCTGTATCCTGGACCAACCAGTGAAGGCAGGAGGGAGAGACCCTAGCATCCAATGAGATCCAGAATTGGGGAGAAGGGGCTGCCTGGTGGTAGTGAGGGAGGCCTGATGTCTCTCCAAGGGAAAGAGCTGTTTCCTCCTTCCTTTAGTCCTCCATGGTTTTCTGTTTGACTGAAGCCCAGGAGACATAAACTAAACAGAATAACCAGGTAGTCTGCCCAGAGACTGTCAGCTATCAGGATGACAAGAGGTGCCAGGCTGCCAATGGGCAGGCTAGATGCCAAGAACACCATAAAGACCCAGGTGAGTTCGGGAACTGCTCTTTTTTTCTGTCTCCTGACCCCCATGTCTGTAGGTTTCCAGTGTCTTCCTTGTAGACCTATAGCAGGCCACAATAGTGTTGGATTGGCTTCATTGGTTTGCTTCACAGCTTGAGCTTTCCAGAGCTCAAGACTAGTGACCAGCCGGGCATGGTGGCGCACACCTGTAATCCCAGCACTTGGGAGGCTGAGGCAGGAGGATCGGTGTGAGTTCGAGACCAGCCTGGGCTACAAAAGTGAGTTCAAGGCCAGCCTGAACTGCATAGTGAGACCCTGTCTCAAAAAGAAAGAAAGAAAAAAAAAAAAAAGACTAGTGACCAGCTCTTATCATTTGAATCTTCCTGGAAGATGTAAAGTGAGCAAGAGCATGACCCTGGGTTGGCAACACCACAGAGAATTTGCAGGGTTTACATGTAAGATCTGATCCCTTTCTAACACAAGCAAAATACGATGTCAACATGCTCATCACAGTATAGTTATAAAATTTTGGGGACACGGGCATTTCTGATGGTAAGGCCTGGTGATGGGCTATATCAGTGGGAGTGAACCTATGGCACGAGTTCTGCAGCTGTTGTTCATTATCATTGAAAGCTCTTTCCATGTTATGTAACTAATGTCTTCTGATTTTTAACTCCATGTTTTTTTTTAAGTTTTAATCTTTATTAGTGTATATTTGCAGTACATAATGATAACACTCATCATGGGGAGTTGTTACCTGTGCAAAACACATCTTAATTCTTTTTCGATCTCCTTTCCCCTTTCTCCCACCCTTTCTCCTTGATCCCCTTTTTGCAAAATATCTATTTTTGTTACTACTATTATTTATTTTGCTCTTTATTTATATTCAGGATTTCTCTTATGAGAGAAACTATGCAATACTTGTTTCATTTATTTCACTTAACATTATGGCCTCATGATATATCCATTTTTTTAAACAAATACCTCAAATTTATCTTTTTTATAGCAAAGCAGTACTCTTATGTATAATAAATATGATATTTCCTTTATTCATCTATGGAGACTACTTCCAAGATTTAGTTATTAATATGGAAAGAAACATTATGCTATAAACATGAGTGTGGAAGTATCATTGTAATAGGATATTTTAAACGCTCTTAGGAACAGGTAGATAGTGTTGTGGCCTCTATGTAAATGCTCCCCAAAGCATCATGTGGTCGTGAGGCTTTTGGGACGTGGCTGGATTGGGAGTGTGGGATGTGTGATACTGAGATAAAGGATGTGTGGTTATAAGTTAGTCCACTGATTGGGTTAGCATGGTTCCGGGTGTGCATCATGGAAAGATCCAGCCTGGACGTGGGTAGCACTGTCCAGAAGGCTCATAAACCACACAGAAGAAATGTCTGCAAGGGCCACCTCTTGTTGCATGCTGCCTTCCCTGCTGCAGACTGTGTCTTCTCCGCCTTGCCTCTCTGCATGCTACCTCGCCTTGGTAGCATGGATCGAAACCTCTGTGGACGGTAAACTAATGTAAATCTTTCCTCTCTTAACTTGTCAGTATTGGGTATTTTGTCCTAGCCATGAGAAAAGTAACTAAGTAAGTAACTAGTAACTAAGACAGAAGGAGAATAAATGGGTCAGATGGAATTTCTAGCTTTAGGTTTTTGAGGAATCTCCATTCTGATCTCCACAGTGTTTCCCCGGGGTGGTGTGTATCTGTCAGAGGTTCTGGAATTCCAGATGAGAAAGAGTCAAGAGGCTGAATCTGATGTTGCTTGAGGTGGGTTTTTGCAAATCCACATTTTATCTCCTCATGCTCACTCCTGCTCTGTGTACACGTTGGTGTTTAGACAAGTTCTCCTGCCTAAGATTGCTCATTATACAACTATTCCAGAATTAAAAAAAACAAAATCACAAGTCTACAACTTTCTGGTCCCAAGTATTTTGGATAAGGGATCCTCCACCTAAATGTTTTGATTCCAGTTGCTTTTAGGCCTTTGTAGACTGAGATGTACAAAGGGTCAAGGTAGGGTTGTACTTCCATTTTGAATAATTAAGAAGCTACTAAGGTAGGAGAGAGCCACAAGCTTTTGGGGGTGCTGTGGCTCATTACCAAGGTGACAACTCATTTGTCACCAAATGTTGGCCTTTTCAGGTCACTGTTAGTGTGTAGAGACTTCTTCAAAAGAAAAGAAGGGAAACAAAATGTGTCCTAATGTTTTTAAAATAATTAACTGTTGAAAAATTTGAGGTGCCAAAGACTTCACTGATAAGCGAGGTAACAATACATGTATAAGATGCATGTAGATTTGTGTACCTAAGAGACTATCTTCTTAATTTTCAATATACCTTACCTCTGACTTCACCTATACATATATTAGCAGTGTATTCATAAAATTGAGCAGGACTTTGCCCAACTCAGTTGCCTAAAAAGGACCAAAAGAGCTTATTAAAAAGGAAGATCTCAGCACAGCCCTGCCTTAGGCATGAAGTCCTCATTTTTAACCAGCACTTGCAGTTCGAGAAACAGCTTAGGAAATACTGCAACTGGAATTATTGATTCCCCTTTAAGCCTTTTGAATGGTGCTTTTTCTTCCTCTTCTTTTTGTTTCTCCCTACTTAATCTGAATCATAAAATTCCTCCTAAGCCTTCTTACTGACTGCTTTGGCCCCCATCCTTCAGGCAGGCTGTCCTGGCAGGACTGATGGACAGGAAAAGATTTCTCTGGAGAGAGTTCATGATGTTCTGGGTGGGAGATGCTGGCTTGTTTAGAAACAAAGAAATGAAACTCTCCATTGGAATTGGTGGGCTCCCTGAAGAGGTCGGAGAAGTATTAATCCTTCTATGAATGATAATGCTTTCCATTTACTTGGGTTTGCTGTCTCTGAGGAGTTTTCTGTTTTGCCTGCTAGACCCTGCTGGGTGATTTAGCCACTCACTCAGCATCTTACAGGCCACTTGAGGACTATTTGCTTAGAGCAGATGACTGTATTTCTCCAGCCTTCAAGTCTTTGCTGAATGGTGTGTTAACTATTGCTTATAGCTCCTGGGGAGAGGAAGGCCTATGTGCAATAGGGTTTGAGACCAGGGGCAATGGGTCCCCTCTTATCTTGTACCATTCATTCTGTCACATCCTTTGCCACCCACCTCCCATCTGGACCCTTTATTCTCCCTCTTACTGTTAGACCAGCAGTTCTCAACCTGTGGGTTGCAACCCCAGTGGGGGTAGAACGACCAAAACACAGGGGTCGCCTAAAACCATTGGAAAATACATATTTACACCCATGCTATGCTGGAGTTAGTAATTTGAAGTAGCCACCAAAATTATTTTTTGGTTTGGGGTCACTACAACATGAGAAACTGTATTGTAGGGTCACAGCATTAGAAAGGTTGAGAACCACTGTGTTAGATGCTTCATGGCCCCTTCCTGTCCAGGAAGGGACAGGCCTATCACAGGCTTTGTAGTCTATTGGAAAAAAAGATCCAGAGCCCTACTTAACAGAGATATTTATTTTAGTACCTATGTAAACAAGAAGGCAGAACATTTACACAGCAGGTTTTATAATTTCATTTTATATACAGAGACTTTGTGGCCAGTGAAAGCAGTGAGTGCAAGAACATGGAGAGATGAGTGATAGGGAAATGGACAGAGGATACTTTGCCCTCTTCTAAAGTCTTATAAAGTGATTCAGAGCTCCAAAGTCCAGGTGGCCTTAATCACACCCATAAGATAAGTGGGGCCCTGACTTGCATATAGAAGGAAGGGGACTCCTGCTTCCACTCTACCTCCGTGCTCTCTAGAGCCTGCTGTCTCCACACCTGGCTTGTCCGTGCCATGACTGACCCTGTCTGGGTCTTTGTGGGGAGGGTGGCAGCCTGACCATGGTCAGAGCTGTTAGCTGAGAGGACCAAGTCAAACTGAATCAAACCTAGAACCTCACACATGCTAGGTAAGAGCCGTAACTCACCCTGGGCCAGTGGCTCCATTGCTAGGCTGCTGTGTCCATATTAGTAGCACATATCTGCTATGGTGTCGATTCTTAAGCTCTGCCACATGAACAAGGTGGAGTGCTGTCCCTTCTCAGCACATACACATGCACACTTTTTGTCTAGAATCAGGTGACACAGATCATACGGTGCTCTGAATCTAACCCAAGGAAATTATTCAGCACCTGTGCTCTCCACTACCATTTTACCGAAGGTAAGACTGTCCTAGGAAAAAAGCTGTCTTCCTCCCTATAAAGAGCCATGAAGCAGTCGAGGTAATTAAAGAGAAAGTGCTTGTTAAAAAACAAGATAGAAGCTGGGCGTGGTGGCGCACGCCTGTAATCCCAGCACTCCGGAGGCTGAGGCAGGAGGATCAGTGGGAGTTCAAGACCAGCCTGGGCTACAAAATCGAGCTCAAGGCCAGCCTGAACTGCATAGCGAGACCCTGTCTCAAAACGACAAAAAAAAAATAAAAGATAGAAATACCTTGTTGTACCTAAGTTTGACTCTGGTCAGTGCTTTGAGGACTATTTGCTTAGAGCAGATGACTGTATTTCTCCAGTCTTCAAGTCTTTGCTGAATGGTATGTTAACTATTGCTTATAGGTCCTGGGGAGAGGAAGGCCTATGCAATAGGGTTTGAGACCTGGAGCGATGGGTCTCCTCTTATCTTGTACCGTTCACTGGTACTGGTAAGATGGCCGCCTGTGACCTTTCTGATGGTAAGGGCATCCATTCAACACGACGGGCAGACTTTTCCCCCCAGATGCTCTGTACAGGTATACGGCTGCTTACACTAAAGAGGCCAAATGTGGGTATTTCTGCCACAGTTACAGCACTCTGTTTTGGCTTGCTGTACAGGATAAGGCCTCTTCTTAGTGTTTATTCCTGTTCTCCAGAGAACAAGGCAGGAGCAGGTCAAGGTAGGATCATTGTCCATGGTCAGGCGACTTAGAATGTGTTAAGTGGCTCCCGAGACAGTTGCTTGCCTATCTCTGCTGTTACCTCCTGGCCCAGGTCTTAGTCATTCCTTGCCTAGAAGGTGCAGTGGTTTCTGTTTCTACTCCCTCTTCCTTTTCTGCACCCACAGTGGTTTGGAAATGCAAACCAGGCCACTGCCCCTGACTGCTGCTTCCCTGTCCTGCAGTGGTAAGGCCCAGAGCTTGGACTCTTAAAGTTGGTATGACTGGTCCAGTCCTTTCCTCGCTGGTCAGTTTAACTGGCTTCTTTCATCATCTTTGCATAGGGGAAAACTAATATTGGAACCTACTACCTGATTGCTACACTTTTTTTATGGGGAATACTGAGGACAGTGCCTGGCATATGGGAAGTGCTGAAAAAATACCAGTTTTGTTCTTTTGTAGCCCTGGAAATCAAAACCAGGATGTCACACATACTAGGGAAGTGTTCTACCATTGAGCTACTTGCCCTGCCCTTACTTGTTAGTTTTATTGTCACTGTACAACCTAAACTTTGGAAATACCCTTATTAAGTTTAGTTTTTCACTCTGTCATAATGGCACCTGCAGGGTCTTTGCATGTACCAAGGCCAGGTGCTGTCTTCAGCTGATTCTTTGCAACTTCTGCCACCTCTGTTCAGCTACCCTGGCTGCTTCTGCTGGTAGCGGCCCCTCTCCCTCTGGGCCCCCTCTTCCTCTTCTTCTTTGCAATGGGGATTAGCTCTAAAGCTCTTGCTCTAAGCTATATATCCCCAGCCTGCCCTGAATTTTTTATTTTTAACTTTATCTTCTTGAAACAGGATCTTGCCAAGTTGCCCAGGAGGCACTCAAATTTGGTGCCCTCCTGCCTTGGCCCCCCCCAGAGTACCAGGATTATGGGTGAGTGCCTCCACACCTGATGCAAACTGGCTGCTTAACAGGGTTGTCTCCAGAGCACCAAGCGCATTCCTGCCGCATGACCTTTGCATGAGCTTTGCTTGGACTAAGCACTTCCCTCTTTGCCTGGCTAACTTGTGCTCCTCCTCTTTCATACTTTAGATTAGCTGGCCCTCCCACAGGGAGGCCTCTTGGCCCCTGAGGTAAAAGCTGATCTTCTGCATGCTCCCCTATGCTCCCCCCCAACATTCTTTTAGTGTTCACTAGTCTGTGATTGTCTGTTCCTCTGTAGGTTTATTGGGCTGGAATCTTCAGGTTCTCCTGTGCTGTAAGCTCTGGGTAGCCCACAAATAGCATGAGCCAGGCCTATGCTGCCCTCTGTGCAGCGAATGGATTCTACTGTCCTCTTGCTGAGCATCTAGACCCATGCTCTCTAGTGTTTATTTGCAGAGGGTCCATTCTGAATACATTTCTGTATGACCAGGCAGCCTGATTAAGGGGCTCTCTTATGGTGCCAGGCATCAGAACCACTTGAAGGGCTTGCCAGAGCACACAAGCCCCGTGCTCATAGTATGTGATACACTGCAGGCCTGGGGAGCAGCCCAATAAATTGCATTTTTAATGAGTTCCCAAATGATACTCTGCTTCTAGTCTGGACAGCATACTTTGAAAATCAATGACTAAGAAGAAAGAACAAAAGTTACTCTAGTAATACCAAGTGGCTTATCTCATATCTTGTAATCTTATGCAGTGCCAGCTAGGAAATATGGTAAAAGGTGGAGAAAAGCCGCACATGCGGCTTATCATAGGCCACCTGTGTGAGCGCCACACATGTGGCTTATCATAGGCCACCCGTGTGAGCTTGTCTTTCCCTTCCTCCCACTTAGCTTGTGCCATTTTGTGCAAGCATATTCTGACCCCAGACGGGGGAAAGCTCTGAGTACAGAATGGAGAATAACTGTAAAAACTAAGGCCAGGATCCCAGTGACCACTGATGCCAACCACTGATTAGGCCAGATGCTGATGGCAACATGTTCCTCTAAAAATTTTTGTTTATGACTCCATTCTCTACAAGCCACACAAGAGCTCTCAGGCTTGCCAGTGGCTCTAGGATAGGTTCTCTCCAGGTGTGTGATCTCTTCCCTCCCTGTCAGCTTCTATGACATCCTTCTGGGGTGTCAAGAATCCTTATCCCATGTGTCACAGAGGGAGCCGGTGATGTCCGCTGCATTGTGGCCTTGACCTTGGCATGGTACATACCCAGCTTTTGGTGCCTCCAGGTAAATAGCTTTGCGCCAGGTTTTCTTGTTCTGTGAAATGGGGACAGCAATATCTAGGGAAGGGTAAAGTAGAGCTTCCAGATACGAAGGACCCAAGTTCTAACCCAAATGTTGCGAGCCTTTGCTGTTTCACAGTGAGCAAGTGATAGAGTGCTGAGTCCTCAGCAACTTCCTTTCTGCGGGAATTAGAAACTGCCTACCTCAAAGGGGCATGGGAAAAATAAAATGCTAGTAAAGACTTGTAGAAAGTCTAAATAAAGCCTGTATTAATTTCTTGGTTGCAACAGAGGCGTCATGCTTTTATGTAAAACTAAGTGAGGGAAAGCCCATACTCCCTCCCATCAGTGTCCTGCACGAGTCCCTAGGACTCCTTCCGCCTCCCTCATTGCCTTCCTCTCATCCCTCTGTCTCCCAGCCTGCTAAATTGGGAATTTTAGCACAGTGGAAGCTTAGACAGGAAGGTGGCTGATGCTTCATGCAGGCTCACTGAGGCAGACACTTGTGTTCCCTTTGCGGGTTTTCAGAGCACTTTCACATGACCTAATTTAACCATGTGTTTAATAAACCAGTGTGTGAGGGAGGATGAGGCCTCTGAGTTGAGAAGAGCTCTGTTTCTTGCCTCACCCTTGATACCCTGAGCTCTCTCTTGTCTGCTGTTACCACGATGCATCTCTTTAAAAGCTCTTTCAGATATTCTAACATTTTTTTTCCAACTCTGAAAACGATGGCTCTGGAGAAGAGTGGTTCTTCTATGGCTTCTGGGTTATGTGGAGGGGGAAACTAGATCACTGAGCACCACACTGCTGTATTTCCCTGAAAGGGGATGGATTTACACCACACAAATCAAGAAACACATCTGCCTGAGTAGTGTGGTGCTGGTGCTGCAGTCTAGGGGGTGAAAGGAGGCCTCAGTTTCCCCATTTGCAGCCTAAAACCTGGCTGTGTGAGACACCCCTGTGGGATTGAGGAGGAGGCTGGACAAAGCTGTCGCAGATGTTGGGGACCAGGAAGAACCCCCCTGCAGTGTGTGGACACACTGGTCTAACTGGTCTCCCCCAGCACCTGAAGGTGGTTTGTGGAGCTTGAGAGAGTGGTGTGACTCCCACAGTGGTCAGCAGAAGGGCAATGGACAGAGTAGCCAGATGGGACAGCACAGTGGGACAGTGCCCTGGCTTTGCTGCCCTGCCATGACTGCTGGAGGCTTACTTGAACTCTGTACTTCAGTCCTTCATCTGCAAATGAGATTAGTGTCTGAAAGGAGTGGTGATATAAAGTTGCTCTGACAGCAGGAACTGAGTGGTTCCTGGGCATCCAGTAATGCCAGCTGTAGCTCTGCTGTGATCATTAATGTCACCTGACACTTCCCGTGGACTTCACAAGTAGAGGAGCTGCCAGGTGGGTCTCGTGGACTTAAGGGTTTTGACAAAGAATATCTGCCAGCCCCAGGATGGGAGTGAGGAGAGCTGCAGTTGTGAAAGTTGGTGAGTGTGGTGGTTGGGAGCTGCTTGGGTTGTACAAAACTTCCAGGCTCCTGTGAAGGAGAGACTTGCTGCTCTGCTCCAGGAGGGATGAAGAGTCCTGTCTGCCCAGCTAGTGCTCACCCAGTACCCTGCAGAGGCTTTGGAGCCTGGGTCCTGGGGCTTACCTTGGCTTGGGGATGTTGGGAAGGAAGCGAAGTGAGTTTTAAGGTTTGTGGCCATTAGGCCATGCCTCAGAAGGTAGATTTCTCTGGTGGGACCTTGTTACAGGATAACTCATTTAACTTTTGAAAGCTGGCCACTTGCCCTCTAGCCCACATCTGCAGCATTGGAGGAACCCAGCCAAGAGTTACTCTCTCAACCTCCAGGGGCCCTGGACTCCAGTGTGGAGGCGGCGGAAGTCTGGGCCCCCTGGGATTGGGGAGCAGAACCTCCAGAATCTCTTGTGCTCTGACTTCCCCTTGCAGAGTTTTCAAAAACTTGCAAATTGGTCTGTAAGAATAAAGTTTTTTTTTTTTCCCCCTATTAAGATTGTGACCCTTGTTGAGGCTGCCTTTTTTTCTGGAGTTGTCAGTGTTTCCTGCCTGAATTTAAATGTCAAATCTTGGAAATTTTTTTTCTCTCGGCTTTGAGCTCTTTTTGCTGTTGTTGTTGTTAAAACGTTTTCCGTGAGATTGGTTACAAAGAAAAAAGAACTAGTAGTAAAAAGAACCAGTATGTCTTCATTTTAGGAAAGATCTTACCAGTGTTAAGTGTCAAATACATATGATGTGAGTTTTTGGAGCCTGATGAGATGGTATTAGGAAAGGCAAGGTGAACATATTTCCCTTGAAGGGACAGGGCTCCCAACAACTCTTACTGTAACTTTTTGGGCTCACAGTTTTGGGACCTTTTACTAGCAGAAAAGAGATTGTCAGCTGAAATGGTGCTGGCCTGGCTTGAGCAGTGGCCTTAACAATTGGACTGGGAGGAGAGGACAGGGGTGTGAGTACAACAGGGAACACACCTTTCCATATGGGTCAGGGTGTGAACTGAATTCAAGTCATAGTTTAGCGCATGCCACAAAGCAAATTGAGTGTTGAGACCTTTGCATTTCCTTATCAGCTTCATGCTTTAAGGTTATCATTGCCCTTTTACAGGTGAACTTTGAGCCGTGTGCCACCTGGTACCAGGTCAACCGCAATGTGCATTTTACAGTGATACAACAGTAAAGCAATGTTGTCCAATGATAGCAAAGTCACCTCAGTTTGTGTTAGTAAACTTATATAAGGATGAAATAGCCAGCTGATGTATTTCTCAGAAGGTATCTATCTATCTCCCTTACTAAGTGACACGTGACTACTGGAACTGAGTGGTTGAATAATTTCCTCAAGGTCCCATAGCTAGGATCTGAAAAGAACCGAACCCAGATCCCAAACGTGTGATTTCTACTATGCTGCATTGTTCCTTTAAGGGGACTTAATAGCAGGAGGAGGAGGAGTACAGGCAGTGGCTTACTGAATGCCTGCTGTGTGTAGAGCACTGCGTGCTAAGTGCTTTACCATTATCTCCTCCACCCTGTGGACCATGTAGAGTGGGTACTAATATTACAGCTGTTTCACAGAAGATGAAATGAGGCTCCAAGATGTTAAGTGCCTTGCAGACTGTATTGAAGTGGGATGACCTTAGCGTTCCAAGTCTCTGAGGTTGGAATAATGAGCTTAGGAGCATGAGCAGAGGCCTTAGTTTTAGTGACTTAGAGTGTTGGTTTTGTGTGAGCCTGTATCTCCCTTGCTCTTTAGAGACACTGGAAAGTGTATGGCATGGCCTGCCCTAGGGAAGTGACAGTGAGCTTAGTTACCAGACTTCACGTTATTTCAAATTTTTAATTAGTTTATTTTTTAGTGCATCAGTAGGCTATATTGGTGCACGAAAGATAATGGCAGCAGGAGGGAAACTCAGCCTGAGACCTGCTGATATGCTCAGGACAGTTCTTGGCAAACCAGCGGTCTTCAGCATGGAGATTTTTGGAGCTGATAGTACTGGAGCTTCTTTACTGAAGTGGAAAGATCCTGTAAAGGGCACCTCAACGTTCACCTAGCAGATGTTGGGGCAGGGCTGAGAAAAAAGAGGGAGAGGAGGCTGGAAAAACATCTGAGTGGGAGGTCGTAGGTTGGAAATGGCTAAGGCAGGCACACTCTCATCCAGATTATTAGTAATTGAGCATCCTAAGACAGAGGTGAGGCATGCTGAGGAGAGATGAAGAAATCTCACTGATGTGCTTGAGCTGAATGCTGAGAGAGGAGAGAAGGACATTGATCCAAGATTTGATGACTTTGATAGGCTCTTAAGAGGAATGTGTTTATTTCTCCCCATTTAGTGCCCAGAAGGATAGATTAAATTGCATTTTTTATTGGCAAACTCTTCCCCTTAGTCTTTTCTAGCTCTACAGAGTTCCCATTCATTATGTCACTATCCAATGAGAGACACCCAGGTGGACCAGCATAACAATTGGAGTCTGGGACTCTCAGGGCATTGCCAAGGTTCTGTAAAGGGCTAGTGGTAGATGAGGGTGGATCTGTCATTTAGCGACCAGTCAGGGCTAGTGGCTATAAAGTTTGTCTTGTCCTGGGGGTGAAGTTTCATGCATGTGGTCTCTACAAAATGGGCCAGGGAGAGGAAGGAGAAGAGAGACATCAGGGCAAGCAGTGAATAGCCAGAGAGCGAAGAGGTGCCATGTGCAAGGGAACTTGCCACAAGCAACAGTCCAAGGTCAGATCAGTGGCCTTGCTTCTCCACAGCACTGTTGCTGCACCTCGCTGATCGAGTCCAGCAGTGACCAGCATTGTTGTGGGAGCCTTTCTGGCATGGAGCAGAACTCAGAATTTTTTAAGTTTTTAATGTCTAGAAATTGTTTATTTTAGTGTCCACGAAATTCACTTTAGTTTTAATTGATCATAATTATATCCATTATATGCTTTTGGGGCACAAAGAGATATTTTGATCCTTGCTTATATTGTGACCTGAAAATCTTTTAAATGACTACTAGGTAGCCTGCTGTCAGATCATTATTTTCTATAAGAGCTGGTCTGTTCTTCCAATTTTTAATTTTAATTTTTATCTGTTTACTTTTCTGAGGCAAGGGCTCACTATGTAGCTTAGGCTATCTTTCAACTGACTATGTAGCCTCGGCTGGCCTCATACTTGCAGCAGTCCTCCTGCCTCAGCTTGCTGCGTGCTGGGCTTACAGGTATGTGCCACCACATCCAGCTTTCTTTTCCCAACCTTAGCGAAGTAATTCACTGAGAGTAGTTGGTAGGAAATGCAAGGACTTGAGAGTTATTTTTCTCATGTTATTTTCTTTAACACTTGGAAACAAGAAACTAAATTTGAGGACCTCGTCTTGCTAAGGGAGGATTGCAGAGCTTAGCTTCTCTCACCTGGAGAGATCTTTGGTGAGGTTGGGCATGCATGGTTCATTGGTCTTTGCTCCGATGTTTAAGCTGCAGTTACATCAGGCTGCCTCCTTGCTGGATGCAAGCGTGTGACGACTGTTTTATAGTGTGTCTCAGTTCTCATGCTATCTGTTCTGAGGCTGGCCCACTTGGCTCATTTGTAAATTTGCCTCATGTTCTCTTTCCAAAAGGATAAGCCCTATGAACATATGGGCATGAATGAAGCCTTGGATTAGTTCTGTGGAGAAGGTTATCTGTCCTCTTGTGCAGTACTGGTAAAGATAAAAGATATAGCCCTAAATATCTCTTTGCCAGCATTATCCCGTGGAATGTCACTTAATAGAGATGTGCTTCACTTATCCTATCTTGTGTGGTTACCACCAGTCATGCATGTCATTCAATTCTTGAAATTAACTAGTGTATCTGAAGGACAGAATTAATTAATTAATTAATTAATTAATTAATTTGGTACAAGGTCTCCCTATGCAGCTCAGACTCATAGTGATCCTCCTGTCTCAGCCTCCCCAGCACTGGGCTTATAGACATACACAGTTTCAGTGGCTGGCATGGCAAGCCCGGTGTTCTAGGGCTGGCACAGCATGCAGCACTGGGGAATCAAACTCAGGTCCTTGTGCTTGCCAGGCAGGCACTTAGACTGTTAAGCTATCTCCCCAACCCTGAGGGACAGAATTTTGTTTGGCACTAGGACTTGGATAGGCTGGTTTGAGACGGAGGGCGCACGGATATTCTAATGGACATTAGACAGTTGGGTAGATAGTATAGACTTGTGAAATTGGTATTTCAGGTTTGGGAGTCAAGAAGATTCAGGAGAGTCAAAAGTTCTGATAACCCACTGCCATCCGATCAGCTGATTTAGGAGAGTTGAACTGTAGGTAGGGAGGAAAGTTTTTATAAAGGAAGGTGGCATGCCTATAGCTTTCAGATCTTGTGAAATAATGTGTTGGCAGCTGTAAATGTTTCATTATTCATGTGATGCTGTGTGCTCTAGATTTGGGAGTCTTAACAAATCTGTGTGAAGCAAGGAGTTGTCTACTGTGGCTTTGCCAACCATGCCTGTGTGTGTGAAACTCAGCACCTTTATGTTTTATCTGTCTCCTGGGCCTTGTGCTGAGGTAGGAATGCTGAGCTAGCATCCAACGTTTACTTTTTAAATGCAAATCAAAGCATTTGTCATTCATAAATTCATGAACATATTTTTGAACAATTTATCTGCCAATAAAGACAGCAGTTTAGAAAAATATAGGGGATAGATAGATAGATCTATATATATGATATTTACCTTTCTGAGCCTCAGATTTTTCCTTATGATGTAATAGTACATACATCAAAAAGTATTAATAATTTTTTAATGTAAAGGAAAATCTGCTTTCTTATTTTGGGGGAAATAGGAGCTGAATTCCTTGCATCTTACATTTTTTAGAAATCATCTTTCCTGTGAGCCAGAGGTGGGTTTGAGGCAGATTAATGAGAAGTAATGACCATTTTACTTATTTTTACTGTCTAGGAAAGGACAGAATACAATTCCAGAAAGGGAAACCTCATTTGTAAGGTTAAGATTCCCTTTTATTGCTCCTAGGATAAATGCTATGCACAGAGTGGGTGCTTGAGTTGTGGTTTGTTTTTAAAAAATTGTGAATTGATAAATTTTGAGCTTATCTTCAAGGCTGGTTTAAGTGAAAAATTATTTTTAAAAAACTTGAAAAATACAGAATTTGTTTTATATTATGACAGTATGAGAAAAAGTATTGTTATATTGAGTAACTTGATACAAAGCTCCTAGTATCTTGGCACATAGCAGGTTGCCAATATAGGCATTGTTATCACAAATAGGATTAGCAAGTACACATGGTTATCTAAAGCCGGATTCTCATTTCTTTTCTTCATATCCTGTGAGAAAAACAGCCTACCTCTCTGCATGTTTTGGACTAAAGGTCCTGAGTTGATCCTCAGGATAGGCAAGGAAAGGCTAGGCGAGGAGTATGAAGAGGCTGAATGAGACACAGGGGACCTTTGGGAATTGGAGAATACAATTTAATAAATTGAGACCATTAGCCAGTGTTAAGGGCACATACTTACTGGTGCGTAGATTCACTCTTTGCCAGTCTGGCCTCTTCCTCTTTGGGCTCTCATAAGAGTGTTAGCTTAAGTTTACAGTTTAAACGCTGTGTTTCACAGCATTAATATTTACATAGTGCTTGGAGACCTCCTGTTATCATTTCCTTATCTGGGCTTTCTATTTACTTGAAACTGGAGGTTGATTTAGTATCTCACATGAACGGGGCATTGTCTCCAAGACATCATTAATCTTGCCTTTCTTGTCCAGCTTGAGCGTAATATTAATCAAAGGAAAAAGGAAATTAGTAATATGTTGGTATTCAGGATTCATCAGGACACCTCATGGCAGGTATGAAATTACCTTTTATACATTTAATACTCACCTCAACATATTAAAGATACAGAGGTTTTATGTATTGTTAAGGAAATGCTTCTGCTTTTATGCTTCCTACCTTGATTATTTGCCAAGTTGTATGAGGGCTGGTGTTTGGTAAGAGGATCATTCCTTAAACTCTTAAGTGACTACTTGAAGATACCAATACCCAGTATATTGACTGTTGTTATCCTATTATTTTATGATATTTTGTTTTGTTTTTTCCATAAAAATATATGTGTGATGTCTTCGTTACTCTTCTATCGTTGCTGGGACAAATACCCGACACTCAAAATGAAGGAAGGAAAGGTTTATTAGCTCACAGTTACTGGAGGTTTCAGTCCATATTAGGCTGGCCTAAGGCTGAGAGGAACAGAGCAGAGAGAATCCAGTTCATGGCGGTGGAACAGCAGCAAAGTGGTGGCAGAGGCAGCCAATCAATCAGGGCAGCAGAGCAGCGGCAACAGCTCAAGTCTGTCTCTCTGTCCCTCTTTATATTACATTCAGGCTTTCCACCTCAGCCTCTGCCTTAGGCTACACCCATAATCCCATCAGTACTAAAACCCATAATCCCAGGGATCATGAATCAAGTCTCAAACTCTAGAAGTCCCCACCCCCTGACTCATGAGGCTTTTGGGGAACAACTAGACATAAACCATAACATGTGGGGAAAAAGATCATTCCTTATGGTGAGGCCACCTTAAGGCCCATAGAAAATATTGAATCAACTTTTCCTTTCACCTTTACACAAATGTCTGTTAGATAAATGAGAGAGCAACATAGTTGATGTATACTTGTCTCTTGCCAATTGAAAAGGTTTGCCTAGAGACATACAGTTTTGATCCTTCTGTAGTAAACTCAATTTGATCGTAGGTCCTTCATTTCCTTGTTTGGACATGGGCTAGGATCAGTTTCAAAGAGCATCTTATAATGAACACATTGTGGAAAAGAGTGAAATGTTTTAATTGTGACTATGATGGCTTTTATTGAGGGCAGTAGAGGACAAGTTTTATAGCTGAAGTGTTCCTGTAATTACATCAGAAATAACAGACAGTCACCTTCCATTAGGGGTGCGAGAAGGCTACTTACTATTTCAGTGATCACATAAGGTGTTAAATGAGTCATCCTTGGCCTCGTGAAGAATTAAAGATAGAAAGGAACAGTTGACATCATCCTATAGCAAGTTTTTTAAGAAACAGCCAAATGCCAGGCAGTTTTATAAGGAAAAGGACTCTCTGAAATGAAGATCCTGCCCATGTGGTGCCTAACCTGTTAAGGTGGTTCTCACACTTGTGCATCAGATTGCTGATTGCTGGGTCTCCCTTGGTGTCTGAGTGAATGCACCTGTAACAGGCTCTGGGGTTTTTCAACTTCCCAGGTGGCGCTAATGTTGCTAGTTCAAGGACTACACTTTGGAACCATTGGGTTTAAGGAAAGAAAGGGGTAAATGTTGAGGATGGTTCTCAAAGCAGACTTTTAAGGGGGTTCTGTTTTGCTATGTTTTCATGGTACTGGGAATTGAACCCAGCTCCTTCATACTAAGCTACAACAACCTCCCAGAGATTAGGATTACAGGTATGTGCCACCACATCCTGTTTCAGATGAATTCTTTAGGGCTTCCTCAAAATAAGCTTTTGCTGATCCTTCGGTTAATGAGCGTGATGGTTGGGTGGTCATGCATCATGCGTGAGATGTGCCTCCCTTAAACCTTATTATGACACATTACCTGTCTGATAGGAGAAAGAAAAAAAATGAATAATAAATAAAAATAAGCTTTTGCTGGAAATATCAAATTTCATTTGGGGTGCTGTGTGAGTTTGGTCAAGGGGATCTGCTCTTCGTGGCATTGTAAATGAGTCTTAAAAATGGTTGTGAACTGAAGTGGTCTGCCAGCCTTGGGGTGTTGAATCTTGGTATAAAATCTTGGATAATTTCTGTTGTTACTGGTATTATCTCTGAAATCCAAGAGATAGTGATGAGTTAAAGCATTTGGATGTTTTTATCTTTTGTGCACATCACCACATTTTGTCTAGGGACCATTTGTAGGGGAACAGTCATTTTAACTAAGGGTATTCCAGGTCTCTAAAGCCATTAAATCACCATCCTTGTCACAGTGGTCTGACAAGCTGGCTCTCAGGGAAGCGAAACTGTATCTGACTGCTCTCTCCTGCTGCACTAATTACAGACTTTGCGCTGGTTTTATTATATTTTATTTTTTATTTGGTATTTTAAAATGAAGTCTACCAATGTAGTTCAGATGGGTTTGGACTCACTGTGTAGCCTATGTTGTCCTTGAATTCATCGGGATGCCCCTGCCTGAGCTTCCCAAGTGCTGGGATTACAGGCATGAGCCACCATGCCTGGCATAGAGCTGCCCTTTTGTTAACCTCAGTAATGTGTTATCCTGTTAAAACAATAGCAACCACAGCCATAATAACTGCTGGTTCTTAGAGACCTTGGAGCTGTGCGTCCCTTGCTGAATTTCTTGATTCCCTGTCTCTGAGTGAGTCACCATGATCACCTATGTTTTCTGACACAACACACAGAGACTTGGAGAGTCATATGGTTGTTGCCACACAGTTTTGAGATCTAAAGCTCAGTATTTTAGCTCAGGCCATGTGAGCAAAAGGGCAGATTTCTATTCTATTACAATTTGGAAGACTTTAGGAAGACTTGAAAGGCTCATTGAGACCAAAAGATGTCCCACAATTTTGAAGTATAAAAGAACCAAACCTACTTAGGGATAAAATTGTGTACGTTCTGTGGGACTAGTCTAGATCTATGTAATTGTACAAAATTTTATTGTGTGGTGATTTTAGCTTCTCTGGCTAATGTAGGCTAAACAGTATGAAGTCAATATTGTAATTACAAGGGTCAGTCTGATGATTGAAAAGGACGATTGAATGACTACAAGTTTGTAAGTGATAATTTGATTTCAATGTGCACCATCTGGCTCTGTTATTTGACATCCGCTCTGTAGGCATAAAAGGCATTTTAGAACTTAAAGCTGCCTTTAGCCACTTAAGGGAATACACACAAGGGGCAGCTGTGAGTTTTCAGTTAGCCTCCTTTGTGCAGGTGTGGAAAAGGAGGGAGGGCCAACCTAGCTATGGTGAACTCCATTTTATTATATAGGAAAAACCAAATTTTTGGAACCAAATAAAAGTTGAGTAGTCCATAGTGGGTTTTGGCATTCACTGTTACGGGGTCCAGTATCTGGAGAGATGTTGTCTGTAGTGAATAAGGAAGAAAAGCTTGAGCGTACAAATAGCAGAAAAGAGATTGCCATGGCAGGGTTCCAGAGCATGGTGACCCCAGAGTCTCTGTGTCCTCAGCTGCTGAGTGGGACTGCACAGGTGTCCCTGGCAGGAACAGCGCCCTGTCACTGAGTACTCTTGATCTGGATGTGTGGGTAGGGAGGGCAGGGGGCAGCAGAACTGCAGAGTTCTAATAAAATTCTGTCAGGGCCTGTAGAGTTTATTAGGCAGGTGCTTTTGTTTGTAGATTATTGATAATGTCTGTTTTTTTTTTTTTTTCTTCTTCCAGAATGTAAAATGAAAGGGATAAACATTGCTTGAAAAGGGGATTGCTAGTTTTCTCCTGGTCACTGTCTCCTACAATAGTTGCCTTACTCTGTTTTGAGATTTGAATTATACCCCCATGACTTTTGGCCTATAAATGGACCTGTACTTAGGCTTGCTAGGAGAAAAGGAGGGAAAACCAGATAGGAGCGTGAGAGGGTGGGTTTCTGACAGGGGCCGCCCTGGCACTCAGAGCAGAGCTCTGCTTCTGGACAGGCTGTGAGGTCCTATAGCAGCTGGGGTACAGAAGGGCGGTGGAGGGGAGCTCAGCTGGGGCTGGGGAAGGGACTGGTATGGGGAGAGGAGCTGAAGCTGTCTGCTCGAGGAGAGGTCTGAGATGCTGGGGACTGGAGAAAGTGAAGGGGGCTGAGGGTGTAGCTGGGGCTGTTTCACCCACGATTTTGTCTTCAGCAGGCATCAGGGCACAGGCTGAAAGCAGTCTCTGGTCAGCCTAAGATGGCAGTAGTCATACTTCTTCAGGTTTAATTAAGAAAGGGAGAAAAATCAAAACATAAGCCCAGGACGAAACTGAGAGCAACCCATTATTCTCTAGAAAAAGAACTGTGGGTGGAGTTCTAGTGAAAGCTGTGGTGGTGTGCTGTTTTAAAAAAGAGGAGAAAGGAACTCTTTTAACATTTTCTTTATAGAGACAGCTAGAAATGGCTATAAATTGTCATTAATGCTATAAAATTGGCTCTGCAGGAAATATTTAAGATAGCCTGGGCATTAAAGCTTTGCCAAGGATAGATGTAAAGCTTTGCCAAGGATAGATGTAAATGGCCTCTTGATTTCTTGGTGACTGTGAATTTTGCAAATGTTCCTATTCAAGGGTGATGCAGGAGTCCTCATGGGATTCAGGAAGTAGCTTGTCTGTTTTTTCAGGGAAGATCAGGATTGAGTCCTTACCCATGTGACTATTGTTAGAGAAAGATAACACAGATTGGAAAGCACCAAACGGGTAAAGGATAGTGAATTTTTTTCATGTTATGAATAGCTTTTGAATTTGGTCCCAGCACCAGAAAGGAAAACTGCCTTACCATGGACTAGTGAGATGTTTACGAAAATGAAGAATAAAAGTACAGTGTTGACTGGGTGTGGTGGTGCACGCCTGTAATCCCAGAACTTGGAAGGCTGAGGCTGGAGGATCGGTGCGAGTTTGAGACCAGTCTAGGCGACAGAAGTGACTTCAGAGCCAGCCTGAACTGAGACACTATCTCAAAAAGACAAAAAAAAAAAAAAAAAAAAGTGTCAGTTGATTTTACTTAGTTCCCAGGTACTTGAATGTTGATTTCATTAGCCTACACCTGAGTACAGGATTTTTTTTTTTTAATAATAAGATACTGAAGATCATATTTTAGAAGTTTGGACTAGAGTTATTGGAGTTAGTAGCTTTTTCCATATCATAATAATTCATTTCTAAAACCCAGTTCTTCACCTCCAAGCTGCATCGGACAGAAATGTATAAAAAAGAAGTTATGTAGTCACCCCCTTCAGTTTGCTTCCTTTCAACTTTCCAGCAGTTGGTAAACAGTCCACTGGGGTCCAGATAGTCTGGAGCTTGTAGATTTGGAATGACTGCAGGTTCAGCCCATCCTCCCAGAGCACCCCATCCAGCACCCTGCTCTGGTATTACTTGGAGCTTATTGACACAGATAAAGATGTTAATGCTTTAGATGTAGAAATATAGCAGAGTGTGTGTAAAGGAGCAACTGGCTTGGTTTCACTTAAAAGTAACCACACTTTTTGAGAAAATAAAAATTGTGAAGTCCTTAAAATAATAAGGCAGTCCAGTTGGACCATCTTGAAGACTTCAGTCTTAGCAGATCAAAGATGGATTTGTGCAGAGTGGCCTCTATTTCTCCCTCCCTCCCTTTTTCCCTCCTGGTGTTTTAGGATTCTCTACTGACAGAGTCCACAGACATCTGAAACATACATGTGTGTCAGTTAATGGACATGTTCATTTTTTTTAAAGGAGTTTTTCAGAAGGAAAACATTAGCCACAATTGTAAGCATAGAATAGATGTATTTCTGAAATAGCTTTTTACTGCTGCTTTTGACTTTATTCTTGAAGGTGAAGGATCTATACATAATCTGTTATATTTGAATGAACAGGCTTATAATTGGATTGACTTTATCTCTAATTTTAAACTTCTTAGTTTTTTGTAGTAGAGCTATCTTTTCATTTTTCCTGTAGCATACTTGTGAGACTGTGTGAGTGTGTATTAATATAGACTACTCCAGAAGGCATTAGGATTGGTACAAGCTTTGGTTTAATGCCTTCTGGGCCTTGGAACAAAGAGCAGTTTTGTACAGATGCTCCGTTCTTGCCAAGGGTAGCCTTACTCCTGCTGAGCTAATAATGGATAGATTTGGATCCTAATAAGCAAGATAAAATTTTGTACTAACTGCCTCTAAGTGACAATGATATGGCCTCCCACACAGTTATTTTTGTGTTATTTTGGGGCAGGGGTGGGGATGGGGGCACACGCGACATATTTGCCTTTCAGGTAGTTGAGTTCCAAACATGAAGAAGCAGAGTTCAGACAAACTCTTTGTCAGCCGTCTGTTTGCAGTAGATCAAGTTCTTTAAAAGGAGGAACTTAGAAACATCCTTGTGCTTGCAATTTTAGGACTGATTGCTATTCTAAGGTAAACTTTGGAGGACCCACTAGGCTATGTTAGTATTGTAATAAGCAGATATTCATTCTGGTTAAGCACAGAGCCCCATGATACTTGCCTTGGGAGGAGAGAAGAACAGGAAGTTGAATCAGCTGTTATTGATTGGAACTATTGAAGAAATGCAGACACATTGTGATCTCAGTGGGCTGGCGCTTGCTCTTGCCAACCTACCTACAATCCTGAAGGGACATCTGTGACCACCTGGCTAAGGACAGAAGGCGGCATTGACTTTTTTTTTAAAAGGTAATTAGGCAAGAATGCTTTATAGAGTTAGTGAAGCCCTGGAGCAAAATGGTACTTATCCAGTACCTTGCAGCCACTGTTGGACTTTTCAGAGCAGCCCCACCCAGGCCAGACACACAGAGATTCATGATGTGGTTACTGTAAGTCAAAGCACTGACTGGATGATGCGACTTATAGAGCTCACACAGTCTCTGAACTCTGTCTGTATTGAGTAACTGCTGCTCTAGGAGTATGTTTGTTGTCTCCACTTACAACATGTTTAATACAGGAAGCAGTGTATTAAATCCTTCCTTATTTCAGCTGCCTAGATCATCTGTGAAGCTTAATGGTTCTTCATACTGTGCAGCCAATGTTACTTTTATATGAAGATACCTAAGCTTAGTGGTCACCTGGCTGTGCCTTTCCGTAGCTGTGCTGGGGGGATGCAGGGCGCAGACTTTATGTTCACCCACTTGGAAGATGAAAAGCAGTGTACATGCCCATATGTAATTATTACATGGGAAAGAAGTAGTAGTAGTAATACCGTCAGTGTTACATCAGGCTGATAAGATTGGTAGTGAAGCTGAGCATGGTGGCCCATGTCTATAATGCCAGCACTTGGAAAGATGAGGTAGAAGGAGCCTATGAGTTCAAGAGCAGCCCAAGTTACAAAGTTACATAGTGGGTTCAAGACTACCTTGGACTACATGTCTCACTAAAAAAAAAAAAAAAAAAACCTACTCCCCAAAACAAAACTTGATAGTGTCCTTAACACAAATGAAGCTGAGATGGTCATGTTTTACAAGAAAGTAAAAGTGTTACTGTTGTTGATGAGTTATGCAGCATCTATGATGTCACTTGAAATTCAAAACATTTGAACGGCCAGTGGTTGTGTTCTACTCAATCCTGAACATGTCCAGTGTAGTGTTATTGTTCACAAAAAAAACCACAAAATGTCACCAAGAAATTTTCTTTAAGGACTGGGACTGAAACTGAGAAATGATCCATTACAACAAAGGAAGAAAAAAAATATATTTGCCCCAAAATCTCTGTAAAAGCATTTTAGAGCAGATTGGTGAACAGGGAGCTGAAAAACCACAAGAAGCTCCTAAGGAAACAGGAAGACAAACAGATGTCAAGTCTGTCCTACCAAAAACGATAGGAAAGCAAGACATAGGGGATGTCGGTGTAAAACAGTGGTTCTCAACCTTTCTAATGCTGTGACCCCGCAATACAGTTCCTCATGTTGCGGTGACCCCAAACCAAAAAATAATTTTGGTGGCTACTTCAAATTACTAAGTCCAGTAAATAACATTTCACCATGGTATAGTGTGGGTTTAAATATGTATTTTCCAATGGCTTTAGGTGGCCCCTGTGTTTTGGTCGTTTGACCCCCACTGGGGTCACGACCCACAGCTTGAGAACCACTGGAAAAGATCCTGGTATATGGAACATACTGTATTCATGTGTGAAGACTGTTTTGAGTGTGATAACTGAAGTAAAGGTTATTTCTGTGGTAGTTTTGTGTTTTCATTGCAGATCACATAAGAATTTAATTATTTTTTAGATTTAGGAAGCAAACAGTTGATGGAAGAGATGTTGATGTATATTCTAAAAGCTCAGTAAAGTTGGTACTTGATCTTCCTGCTAAGCATACATTGTAAAATATAATAGTAACCTTTGAAAAAAAAAATAAAACAAAACAGGAAAAAGAAGTGACAGGTTTGACCAGCCAATAAAGATAGGAAAGCATTTATTCTGAACACCCAGTACATATTAAAAGTTTAATGCTTTATTTTATTGGTATTTCATTTTCTTGCAAAATAACACGCTGTGTAAGAACTCATAAAATTAGAATAAATCAATAGAAACACTGCTAAAATAAATGTAGATGTTAGATGCCCATTGTAAATAAAAAATTTTTTTAAATTTTTTAAAAAAAATTTTTTAAAAAAATTTTTTAAAAAAAAATTTCCCATGACTCCCCAGGGGCTTGAACCCCTGCTGCGTTTACGCTAGAGAGTTAAGCTTGAGAAATTTGGATTTCACAGGCTGATGGGATTTGGGTGTCAAGGTTGTGGGACAAGTGCAACAGAACATTAAATGTTTTAATTCTTATTTCTCTTCATGTATGTAGCTCTTTGAACAGAATGCATGTCTAACCACATCACAGGAGGAAAAAGCACCGCAGGATCCCACAAGCAGAAAAATGTCTTTATGTAAGAAAAGGCATTAATGTTGGCACCAAAGTAAATCAGTTGACTATATGACTTACCTGTGGCTTCTCTCTAGCTGTTACCTTGAAAATTTATTTTCTGAGATAACTAGAAATATAGGAAGTGTCTTCTTTGGAATCTCTGAAGAATTTTTATCTTTAAAGATAGAGGATTTAGTCTAAAACACAAGAAATTCTTTTAATTTCTCCTCCCCTGTCCCCATGTGCATACCCACATCATACCTCATGGAAATAGGACTTTCACTTCAGGCACAGCTGCTGTCCATAGCAGGCCAGCCTCGGGTATCAAGCTGGCCAGAGTTGGACCTGTGGTCCCGCTGTCTAAGTCCTTTGACTTTTACTCAGGGCTGGATGAGTATCTACATACATGGTGATTTTCCTGGCAGTCTCTGTAACTCACCCCTGCCCTTTGTCCTATAACATAATGGGTTTGATAACCTTCACTGAGTAGGCAGACATGTTGGTGTCCTGTGGGATTCCTGAACTATGTCTTTTCTTTGATCAGATATGTTGTCACTTCCCCCTTAGCATGCTGTGCCTCGCTGCCTTTAAAGAGAGTTCTTGGCTCTTTCAAAAAAGACAACTGAAAGAGCAGCTGTCTGTCAGCTTCCCCCAGAGCTGTTGGGCTGGGGTGTTGGAGGTGTTCCCAAAGTGGCAGACTTAGCTGTCCCTGACATTTATAACTTGAAAGCCATGTCACAGGTGACTTTCCCCTTCTTATCCTTTAAATAACCTTCAGTGCATGTGTACTCTGCACATGTGGGCAGCCCCCTGAGAGGAGAGTAGCTGGGCCTTCCTGGGGGTGAGGAGTGCCTTGCCATTTCCGTCCACAATTTTATAAAATTATGACTCTTGTCAATGTATTCAGTCAGCTTTATATCGCCATCAGAAAGACCTGTGATAAGTTAGCTTATGTAGAAAAGGGTTGTTTTGGCTTCAAATTTTGGGAGCATCAGTCTGTGATTATTTGGCCACATCCTGTTTTGGGTTTGTCGCAGGGTACCATCATGATAGAAGCATACAGTGGAGGATGCCTATACAGTATACCTCATGGATGGAAATCCAAAAAAGAAAAAAGGGAAATGTGAATTTCCACTGTCCCCTATGAGGGCACAGTCCCAGTGGCCTGAAGCCCTTTCACTCTAGCCCCATAGGTGCATTCAACCTGCAGAGAACCTGTGCAGGTGGGATGTGCCTGACTTACCTGGGCCATATTGAGGAAGGAGGAATTGCTGTAGGCTGCTTGTACACTATATATTCTAGTACATAATGTAGCATAAGGACCAGCAATCCATGGACCATGTGGCTGGACATCTTGGAAAGGTTCCACCACTTCCCAGAAGTGTCATGAGTCGGAGACCAGTCCTTTAAAACATAGGCCTTTCAGAGACACACCAGATCTAAAATATAGTAAGTAGGAGGAAGGTGTCCTGACTGTATGCCTAGGTTTATGTCTGGCCACATGAGGCGAGCAGAGCAAGAAGAGCAGTGACTTC
This sequence comes from Myocastor coypus, assembly GCA_004027025.1. Taxonomy (NCBI): domain Eukaryota; kingdom Metazoa; phylum Chordata; class Mammalia; order Rodentia; family Myocastoridae; genus Myocastor; species Myocastor coypus. Next base: position 26,184 of record PVJA010024989.1, read on the forward strand.
CTAGGTCCAGGACCCTGGTCACTTCTTAGAGGACTGTGACAGCCAAGAGCCTGGGATCAGACTGGATATGCCTTGGAATTATCTTTCAGTTAGGTCAGTAGGTCCTGTACCTGGGCAGTTGTACTTTAATTTTCCTGGAGACTTAACTTCTAAACCTCATTTTCTTGAGACATGACTGGAAGAAAAGAGTATGTGTTCCTGGTTAAAATACAGATCACCAGAAAACATGTCATGAGAATACATAGTGTTAAAGAAAACTGGAAGAGAGGCAGAAGGAAACTGAAGTGGGTCTGTCTAGACTGTGAATTCCTTCTCGGCTAGGACTGGCCTTAGTCCTTTCGTGCTGCCCATGGCAAGTGTGTAGCAGCAGGTGAGCTGAAGGAAGAAGCCTGAAGTTATTTTAGGTAGAAAAAGTTTTGTTTCATTTTATTTTTATCTAGAGATGTTGAAATGCATTAGACAATCATCCAGATTATAGAATTAAAAGTTTTATGATGTTTTCTTGTTGGTATCAGAGGTGAAACTTTGGTGATAAGAAATGAGGACTTTAGTGTGATTATAATGTCCACCTTCATTGTCTGTGCTCCAGTGTCTTCCTAGGCCCAGGACCCTGGTCACCTCTTAGGAAATGCCAGGGCCTGGTCTGGCTGTATAATTTGCATATCTGGCCTGGAGTTGGACAGCAATAGGCTTTCCTGGCCATTTTGCTGGTAGCCATGGGCTTTGGCAAGTTCATCAGCTAGGCAAGGCTTGTCCCCTGTTGCCACCTTCAGTCTTTGATTTTCCATCTCAGAGGCACTTGGTGAGCCATGAGGTGCTTCTGACTCTGAGATGATGTCTTTTTTTTTTTTTTTTTTTTTTTGTGGTACCAATAATTGAACTTGAGACCTTCCCCACTGGGGCCCCAGGACAGTGTGGGCCAGCCATGTGCCTGCTCGAAAGGCATCATCTCATAGTGCAAAGTCATAGTGGAGTGAGCATATATATAAATGATAACAGAGTCACAGCAGATCCCTGGTGTTGATTGTGTCAGATTGGAATTGCGTTCTTAGAAGGAGGTTCAAAACAGCATTATGTGTTTGTTTGGCTTTACTTGGAAAACACATTAAAAATCATTGTTTCAGAGATCCAGATGAGTAGTGATACTTCATAGGACAATTACTCCTGTATTTTATTTATCCCTTCTTGATCTTTTTTTTTTTTTTTTTTTTTAAATTTTATTTATTTATTTATTTTTCTTGTTTCAGAACCTTTACTTATTTATTCACTCATTTTTATGGCCGGCTCAGCCCGCCCTGAGGGCAGGGCTGGCGCAGCATGTGGTGCCGGGGATTGAACCGCGGTCCCTGAAGCTGCCCAAGGTTTCCCAAGCAGGCGCTTTAGACCACTGAGCCATCCCGCCAGGCCCCCCCTTCTTGATCTTGATGTCAGTACTTCTTAGTAACTTTGAGAAGAACTTGTCTGGTTTTGGCTATTGTTAACATCACTGTTCTTTTGCACCTGGACATTGTGGAGACTGTGATCAGCTAGTGTTGTAGTCTGCAGTTTACTGTATGGGACACATAGTTTATAAGATTATTTTAGTATAGTGACTCAAAGAGTCATGTACAAAGAGAGTAAAGGACACCTGTTCATGCATAAAGAAGCCAGCTGAGGGCCTGGATCCCATGGCAATGTTCTACATGAGTCCAGCTGAAGACCTGGAGCTCGTAACAGTGCCCGCCAAGAGTCCAGCTGGGGGCCCGGAAGCCATGGGAATGTCTCATGCAGGCCTGTTTCACAGAAGCTAGAAAGTCCGTGCCCGTGTGGTGAAGGGTCTGTGCTAGCAGGCTGAGGGATCAACACTGGAGTCAGGAGGCAATGCTTGAGGAGGAACCAGAGCTGCCCCGAAAATCACCACAGCCATCCTCAGTGATAGTGCGGTCTCTGGCTCCTCTAATGAGTTGACAGCTGAGTTCCCTTCAGGACTGGCATCAGGAGAAGCTACTCCAGGAGACTGAGCTTTGCACCGCCTTCCCCTCCATAGCCAGGAGGAGATGCTTAAAGTGAGGACCAGAGCTCCCCCAAAGTGAGCTGCAGCCGTTCTCAGTGCCACTGAGGTCCTGAGCTCCTTTGAGGATAAGAACAGCTGAGTTCTTCAGGAAAGCCAGCAGGCCAAGGTCCTCAGGAGGACCAACAGCTTTGGTTCCCTAACAGCTTCTAAACTCCCTATTCTCCAGCTTCGCCTCTATGCTGCCACTAGTATTCCTCAGGAGGGCCTCCCACACCCAGCACCACACCGATTCAGTTCAGCTGGGTGTCACAAGTTGACCACAGTTTCCAGTCCATAGCTGGGGACCCAGACCTGTACCCAGTCCCATTGTTGCCATGCTTTGAGCGAGATAGCCCTGCCTGAATCCCTCCGCCAGCTTTCCTCTTGTTAAATCACTCTTCTCTGCTCACCCTTTTCATTGCCAGGAGTGTGAGTGAACCCTTCCATTGCCTCCTTCCTCCTTCAGCCAGTTCCCAACTCCCTGGTAGTGGGCCATTTTTCTTGGTTCTATTTGGCAGAACTAATAGCATTACTGGGTCTTTTTGTCTTCCCCTAGTGCAGTTATTGAGTAATTTCTTTAGAAATGGCTTACAATCAAAATTCTTCCAGGTCCGTTTTGCCTTGAGCAAAGAATTGGATGAGACATGCCAAAGATGGTACCAGAAGTTTACTTGTAAAGTGTGGGGTAGGCAAGCATAGGCGAAACCAGCTGTGTAGAGGAAGCTTGGGCTGAAGAGAGAAAGATCATCAAAGCAAAAAATTTAAATACACTGCATCTGGCTGCTATGGGAAGTCACAGTAGTGGGCTTGCCATAGCATCTCTCGTTCATGTTCTCCATGCTTTGTGGGGGCCCAGGACAACCTGGGCCCTGAAGATGAATGATTTAGTGTTGTCCTGGAACCTTGCAGCTGGCGCCCTTTGCTCCAGGCAGCTTTGCTGTGTGCTGTCTCCTATTTCAGTACCACCTCCCACTGAGAGCCACAGGTGACTCACTTTACTAAGCTCTGACCTCTTCCCAGGTCAGGTATGGGACATCTTCCTGTTTTGACTTCCCTGTAGGAAAGAAGCAAAGGGTTTTTTTACTTTGCCTTTCAGATTCAGAGAGGCTGTGGAGCTCCCTCAGCTTGCAACTTCTATCTGGTGAATTTCCAGGCTCTGATTTCTTCTCTCGCCTGCTGGGAAGCTTGGCTAGGTCTTAGATGGTTGGTTGGTTACTTATTATCTGTGGTTCTGGAGTCAAGCCTAGGCCCTTGTTCTGAGCTACACCTCCAGTCATTTTACTTTGTTAGTGTTGTTCTTTGGGGGAGGGTCTTATGAAATCACTCGTGTCTCAGGGTGGACTCAGATTTGCTGTCATCCTGTCAGCCCACCACGTGTGTGCACCACCACAGGCACCTGGCTCTTATGCTCCAGAATGGAAGTGGCAAATCATTCATGGGTCACTCCTCTGTTGGCAAGAGAAGTGAGACCTGGAGCTGGTGCTGTTTCCGCAGTCTCTTGTGCCAGTGAGTTTCTCTTAGAGTCTCTCAGAGTCTCTTCTGAAGCAGTATGCTGGGGAAGTAGTACCCGGTGCAAGGGCTGATTGAAGCCTAAGGCCAGTGTTTCAGTTGATGAAAGTTTGTTACAGTGAAAGGTATACTGCCATTTTCCCCTTTGGAGCTTCATCCTTTGCTTTAAACACACGCTGTTCTTTTTCTCATATTTGTCCATGAGTACAGCACATAATGTTTATGGTGCTGGTGTAGGGTATTGTACATGATACATCTTCATTCCTTGTTTCTTTCCTTTGCTTCCTCCCATTTACATAACAAGTACATATTTGAATCAGTGGAGCACATCAAGGCAGCTGTGACAGTGCAACTAGCATCGCCTATGAGAGGACTTCCAGAACTGCTTCAGAAAGTGCAAGAATAATGGGTGTGCTCAAAGTTGGTTTTATTTTGATTTTTTAAGGGGGATTAATGGAAATGTGACTTCTACTGTAATGCTTTAAAAATTGTTTTAAACATTCATCATAACTTTCAGTCATACCAGGTATGTCCATGATTTCCTTAAGCCGTGGCTAGCAGGCCTTCAGCTCATTTGCAGGGCATATGTCCTGAAGTGGTGTCATTCTGTAACAGCCCCACTATATGTGAGCTTATCACAGTCATTTGCAGCTGTTGTCAGTTTTGATTTTAGGTTGGTGAGCAAGCAGTGTGGTGGTGGTGATTGTAGGTGACCTCTTTTAAGGAGTCAGTGACCTAGGCTAATAAGTAGGGCCCGCCTCCTTAAGGGTCACCCTGCAATTCAGGCCCTCCTGAATTGGACCACCCTGCAATAATTGTCCTTTCTTTCCACTGGATGGGGAAACAGATGGCAGGTCTGGTGGGGAGGGCTTAACAGCCAGGGCTGGTAGTATTTGGCATCCCTTCTGCTCACATCACATTGCTTAGAATGCCATCACTTGGCCACCCCTGTTGGGAAATGTCTCTCAGCTGTGTGCCCAGGATGATGGAGACTTAGGTTTCCGAGTGTGGCTGGCATTTGGGCATTCACCACATCCGCCCTTTCCATTTCTCCTCTGATTCACAGAGAAGAATCTTACTCAGTATCACCTTCTTTTATCAGAAGAAACTCATTGACTCATCTGTTATGTCAGAGCATGATTGTGGTCAGGCACGACATTTTAATGCACTTGGGTAAGAAGCAGGGGAGATTGGAAAAGAGAATAGACACTGCCTCAGACTTAATGGCCAGTGGTCACGCGGCCCTGCGGTCAGCAGCCCGGAAGGGCAGATGAGTGCTGTGAGAGAGATTTGGCTGGGTGCCATAGGCTGCATTTGGATTTTTTTTTTTTTAAATCAAGGTATTTATGAGTTGAGTGTAATGCTAGACCTTTTAAAGGTAAATAGCACTTAAGTAGAAACTGTGACTTTGTTAGGGTGAGAGCAGCCAGGAAGTAGCCTGTGCTGAAAGGTGGAAGAAGTAATAGAACGTGATGAAAAGCTGGCAGGGCAGTAATGATCTTCGTAAGTCTGCCTTTTCCCTTCAGTAGTGAATT
>PVJA010024990.1:0-31228 GCA_004027025.1 Myocastor coypus
TTTTTTTTTTTTTTTTTTTTTTTTAAAGCATGGAACCAAAGCAAACAAGCGCTCACAGAGGAGACCATTCTCCGTGGCAGGGTGACCTCAGGCTGCTATGGGCCGGTGAGCTCTGCCCGCCGCCGCCCGAGCAGGGAAGCCGGCCAGCCCCCAGAAAGGCGTGGATCTGGGCGCCGCGGGCCCCGGGGCGGACTCGAGGGGCACGCACGGTCTAGGTGCGCTGCGGAAACAGCGCTGGTGGAAGAAGTTGGGGTCTGGGGGAATGGGGCAGGGAACTTTGGCCTGGGGACAGAGACCTTTTCCCAGATGGAATCAGATCTTTTCTTTTTTCACCTTCAGGCTTCTATTTTAAAAATGTTTTTATTATACTGTTTTTACTTTATTAGTTAAGGGTTTAGGTACCCAAAAGTTGGAAAAGCCATCTACACCGAGGTGCATATGCAGCCTCACTCTTTCCCTTCCTACACCTTCACTCCCTTCCTCGCCACATTTACTAAGCTGACTTCCTTCTTCACTTCTTCCCTTTCCTTCCCCTCCCTCCTTCCCTATGTCCCTCCCTCCCTCCCTCCTTCCCTCTTTCCCTTCCCGTCTCTCCCTCCCTTCCTTGTGTTCCCCCCTTCTGGCAATTGGACTCAGCTACATCCTGAGCTACATCCTCAGCCATTTTTTATCTTTTATTTTGCCACTGGACCTTCCAAATTTGCTAAATTGCCAGGCTGGGTGTCAATTTGCAGTCCTGTCGCGTCTTCCCAGGGTGCTGGGATTAAAGCACCATGCCCCCAGATGGCTTTTTTTACGTTTAAGTGCCTTTGATAAAACAGTGTCCTGTCGTAGTGGGTATGTGTGATTTTAATCTAGGCCAGTGGCACTGCTAGAGACTCGCTTTATTTCCACCCCTGTAACAGTGGCTCTGTGGGAGATGAAGTCACAGTGGTGACACAGCCTTCCCACGGAGGAACCCGCATACCTGCTGCACAGGCAGCAGCTCCTCGATCCATTCACCCAGCGATGGGAACCCAGGTTGTCTACAACTCTTCAATGATAGCACAATAACAGGAATCTATGTGTCCCTGGTCTTATATATGTGCCGAGGGTTTGGGGTGCACACTTACCAGGTATACCATTCTCTACGTGGTCTCCCTGAATGCCTGTAGCCTTCCACAACCTGCCTGTGGGTCTGTTCCTCACCTTACTAGCCCTTGATATTATCCAATTTGCTAGGGGTTGCCAATCTTTTAAACATAAAATGGCTAAATAGGCGTGGTGTGTACCAGTAATCCCAACACTTGGGAGGCTGAAGCAGAAAAACGGAAAATTCTCTGACTACATAGCAAAAACCTGATATATAAAAATAGAGAGAAATGGTGAGTTTATTTTTCTTCTAGGTATGGATATAGAGTATCTTTTCTAAAATTTCTTAGCCATTCAGGCTTTACCTTCTGTAAACTGCCCATTCATAGTTGCCTATTGTGATTTTTCTGAGTTTACACACATACACACACACACAGTGCTGAAATTTGATAGGAACTGCCTTAGATGTAGATTAAAGAACAGTTTGTAACATTACTATAGATCTTCCCACCCAGAATCATGATCTTCCACTGAAATATATTGCAAGCCACATACATAGTTCTTAAAAATTGCTTAAGCACCACCCACATCTTGTTGATATAGAGAGAACAGGTTGTTTCTTCATTCATTTCTCTATTCACTGAGGACCTTAACTTTATCATTTCAATATATTTGTAAACAACATCTCAAAAAACTTTTGTTACCATTGCACATTTTATCACCTTATTTTCTGGCTGTTTTTCTTGGGGTAAATGTCATCAATTTGATTTCAAGTTAATCTGGAATCTGGTAAGTTGGCTAAACTCTCTTATTAGTGACAGAGGTGTGTAGACTTTATTAGGTTTTTACCTAGTTGATCTTGTGTTATTGCGTGGGCCACATCTCATGTGCTATGCTGAACAGCAAGCGTCCTGTCTTATGCCTAATTCTAAAAGCTATGCTTCTGAAGTTTTTCTGTATGAGTTTTTTGGTAGATAACATTGAAGCAGTTCCCAGGTACTCTTAATCCTCTAAGAATTAAAAAATATATATAAATAAACTTGTACTTTATCAAAACCCACTTCAATAGCTATCACAAAGAATTGTCTCTTTGGTGTGTCTTTTCCTCTTTTTGGCTATTAGTGTGGTGAATTACGTTGACTTTCTTTTTGTGATGTTGAATTTTCCTTGCATTCCTTGGATAAACCCATTTAGATTTTGATGTTTTATTATTTTTTTGAACACATCCATGCTTTAAAGTTAGTTAAAACTTTAGTTATTTAGGACTTTCATATTTCTGCTTGCATATGAAAAGATCTGTAGCTTTTCTGTAATACCTCTTCAGTTTTAGAATCAAGATTAGGATAGCCTCATGAGACCATTTTATTTCATTTTTATGTTGTAAAAAACTTGTATAAGATAGTGCTTATCTGTCACATTAAAAGGTGATATGATCATCCGGTTCCAGGGCTTTTGATGGGGGTAATCTGATTGCTAGTTAATGTTTTATGTATGTTTGTAAGATTTTCTATTTCTTTTTGAATCACCAAGGCAAAATCAGTAGACTTCTTGCATCTCAGCAGTCACAACTGGGTCTTCTGTTCACCTCACATGTAATGGAGATTAAGAAGAGGACACATATAATCCCAGCATTTAAGGAACCTGAGGCAGGAGGATCCCAAATTCAAGTTCCACCTGGGCAACTTAGTGAATAAATAAATAAATAAATAAATAAGTAGGCTAGGATGTAGCTCAATGATCAGCCCCTTGGGCTTGATCCCCACCACCACCACCATCAAAAAGCAGAAAAGCAACAGTGTAATGTTTCAAACTCTATAGAGAAAAGTGATGAAGAAGAAAAGGCTAAGAATAATACACGTATCTGCACTCTAGCTGACAAAATGCTTGATTTTTGGTTTGATTATAACCTAAACAGTGAATTTAACTCATAATTATTTTAATTGCTAATATTTTAGGTCTTACTTTGGCCATCTTATTTTGTATCTCCTGTATTTATCTTTACACATTTTCTCTCATCTGTGTTCCATTACATAAATCAGATTTTCTTCTACTAGGCTAAAGTTGTATATTCTATATCTATTCTTCTGGTTGTCTCTTGTAGCTTTTTGGGAACTGTATGTACCTTTTCATTGATTTCTTTCCTCTGACACTCAATTTTTAAATAAACTTTATTTATTTATTTGTTTGTTTGTTTATGTTATGGCTAGCTCAGCCTGCCCTGGGGGTGGGGCTAGTACAGCATGTGGTGCCAGGGATTGAATTGCAGTCCCTGCAGTTGCCTAAGCTTGCCTAAGCAGGTGCTTTAGACCACTGAACCATCTCGTCGGCCCTAGCACTCAATTCTTGCTGGGTGTCCACACCCACTTCCCTCTGTCCCCTCCCTGCTGTGAAGGTGTCACCTAGAACTGACTCTTGATGCCGATAAGCCATTTTCTTCTGTGGCTTAAATTTTCTCCCTCAGAGAATGACATATCTACGTAAGTTACAGTCCTAATGTCTCTTCCACTGAGCAACCTGCTGTCAACATGGTCCTTGCATTTGTTCATGATGTGCATTTGCTTTTCATAAACTTTCAGAATTTACTCCTATACTTTGTGTTCTAAAAATTTCCTGTCATTCATCTAACTTTTGTATTTGTTTGCTTTGAGTCAGTCTGTCCCATTTTTGCTCTATGAATTTTAAAAATGCAAGCAAGCTCTTTCCTCTTTCTTTACTTCTGTGCAGTTCTCATGAACTCTTTGCCATTCTCCATTTACTTTTCCTCTCTCCGGCATTCACAGCCATGCACTTTTCCAGGTGATGGGATTACAGCACTAGGAAAAAGAAGTTCTGCATGGAATTGACTTGCAGCCGGGGGCAAGAGGCACTGGACAGACAGTAACTATACAGCGCACCAAAGATCGAAAGGCCCCAGAGGAAAATAAAGCAGGATAAAGGGATACAGAGCCATGGGTGGGGCTGAGGGTGGTGGGAAAGTAAGTGAGCCAAGGAGTAAGCTGTGAAGTTATCTGGTGGAGAGTGCTGCAGGCAAGGGGACTTCAAGGGCTGGGGCATGGAGCCCAGTGCATCCTGACTTGTCTGAGGGGGAGGAGGCCAGGGAGAGGGGATGAGGAAAGAAGGGGCAAACAGCAGGAAAGCCAGCTGGAGCGAGGTCAGGGGATCCTGGGGGCCATGGGAGGGACTCGGACCAAGGCAGGGGAGGGAGAGCCATCAAAAATTTCCCAACACAAGAGTAACATGAGCCGGATTTCTTCTTAAGAGAGCCTGGCTGCCCTGAATGGGTAGGGGGTTTGGAGAAGAGCAAATTGAGCTAGGAAAATGCTGCAATAACCCAAGCAAGAAATGAAGGTGGCCTGGACTAGGCTGGTGAGAGTAGACAGATACCAGATATATTTTAATAGTGGCACTAACAGTATTTGCTTATCATTAGATTTGGGCTGTGAAAGGAAGACAGATGGACTCTCATGACAAGTCAAGGTCATGAGGTGGCCACGACATTTGCAAGCATAACATCCAGGTCCAGCAATGACAACAGATTACCTCTTATATTTCCCCCTCAAGGGCTTGGGACCATCCCCAGCAGCCTGCGTAGAATACTTCCCCGCCCCTTGGGCCACTGTGGTGTCTCATGACGATGCCTCACCCATCATTGGCAAAAGACTAACATGATCTTAGACCAGAAGTGCTCACAGCATGGCCCAGGGACCTTTCAGTAGGTGCATGACATTGAAGCTCATAATTATATCAGAAAGGCAGTTGTGTTACTTCCCTTTTTTTTTTTTTTTTTTTTTTTTTTTTTGCTCATCTTCTTATAAGGAGGCAGTGGGATTTTCCTGAGGCTGCCTGATCTGTGACGATGGTTACGAAGATACAATGAATACTTGTGTAGTACTGTGTTGCCTATACTTTTATAAGAAAAGTTAGGTTAAGGCATCACTCTATCCATTTTCAAAGAAAATTTACTTTGTGTTCAGCACTTCTGATGTGCTAACTAGCTAAAGTTGTATCTGTGATAACTTCTAACCTCATGGTCATCCGAGAATATATAACCTTGAAAACTGAGTTTTCCTTGCACTTACAAGGAATACAAGAAGTATAACTTGTGGTTTTTTATTTGAAATACTGATTATTAAATGGTCAAAAGCTTGTCTGAATTTGTGTATTTTACTTATGCTTGTTATTTTAGAATTTGATGTATTTTTCTGAAGTTTGTGTTATCTCATATTTAAGGGCAAATCATTACCTTTTAACATGACACTTAGAAGCCAGGTGTGGAAGTGTATGCCTGGGATCTCAGGGCTCTGGGAGACTGAGGCAGGAGGATCCTAAGTTTGAGCCCAACATGGACAACTTCGTGACTGACTGAGACCTGGTTTCAAAATAAAAATCTTAAAAAGGACTGAGCATGGATTTTCCTGCTAGAGTGCTTGAGGAGGCCCTCAGTGAAATCTCCAGCCCCACACCCACACAAATGAGAGAGAGACAGAGAGACAGAGACAGAGAGACAGAGAGACGGAGAGAGATGCAGGGCACAAAATCAAAGGAGGCCTCCCTTTGAGCAGTAGCCAAGTGCCGGCCCACTAGTGAGGGCTTCCGTGTCTCTCTAAATCTTGCCCCAAGCATCTCACTTGCTGCACCCTGACCCCCACACTAATGGGTCCACATTCCCAGGGGTCAGTTTAAGACTAGAATCTTAAAAAAATGGTACTATATATTTTAAGCATAGATGCTATCAAGCTTTTAAAATGCCAGCAATAATTTGTTAAGAGTTTTCCAAGCTAGAAATAAAAATGTCACAGAAGTATTTTATAGAGTAAGTAATCCAACTTGCACTGACTGAGAAGAGACAAATAAAGTCTTGTACAGCTGACATTGCTGTAAGCCCGCAGAATCAAAATGCTGTAAAAGAAATAACGGCTCTGTCTTTGCCATTATTACAGCAGTTTGTCAAATTAAGGACTAACCAAGAAACATGAAGCCTGAATAAATGTCTCCCTGGCAGAATTGTGCTTACAGATGGATGGCTGTACAAGAGGGGCTGGGTTGGCCATTGTTATGGTTTGGGTCTAGATGTACCCCCCCCAAAACCCCATGCAGTCATGAGGTGGCTTCTAAAGTGTGTGATTAATTCATTATCCAAGACTGGGGCTGGGGATCTGAATGCTGCTGGGATTATGGGTATGAGTACTACACCCACCTTGGGGCAGACAGCCTAAAGAGAGACAGACTTGCTCTCCGTTGCCATTGCTGTCACTGCTCCTCCCTTTTGCCTCTGCTTTTTACCTTTTCTGCCACCATGAACTGCTGCCCTCTGCCATGTGCCAGTCTGCCTTGGAGCAAACAGAATATAGACTGAAACTTCCACTATCTGTGAGCTAAATAAACTTTTCCATCCTTAATTTTGGGTGCCAGAGGCTGGCTAAATAGATCAGCAGATTAAAGCACCTGCAAGCAGGCACAGGGGCTGGGGATTCAATCCCTGGGCCTGCCCTGCTGACCCCGCCCCTGGGGTGCACTGAGATGGCAGTTGAGACTGGATGTGGTGGTGACATCTATAGTCCCAGCTCTTGGAGGCTGTAAACAGGCGAATCACTAGAATCCAATCTAGTAGTGAAGTTGTGAGACCCTGAACACCCTGTAGACGCTTCCCAAAAAAAAAAAAAAAAAAAAAATGGGTTCCAGGTATATCATCCCAGCAATGAAAGAAAAGTAACTAAGACAGCCATTCTGCTTATATCTGTCTCTGTGTGAGCTAGCTTTCCATTACTGTAACAAAATGCCTGAGTATTTTGTTCAGGTAGAACAAAAGAGTAAAAGTATATAAAGAGTAAAAGTTTATTTGGACTCACAGGTTTTGGAACTTCAATTGAAGATTAAATAGACCCATTATCATTAAGGCTCTGGTGGGGAGGGGACTGCAGCACCTCATGGCAGCCACCCTTGAGGGGGCAGAGGAAGTAGAATGGGAAAGAAAAGAAAAGCAAGCATCTGAAAGGCTCTTCCACAGCCTGCTGCCCAGAGCCCTGGAGACCTGCCCACTGGGTCATCAAGCTTCCATCAGCCCCCAGGCAGGTGCAGACTGTGCTCAGGGCCCTTCTGTGTGACAATGCCCCACACTCAAACGAATGGATGTGTCCCGCCTTAAGAAGGGAAGAGCACACAGCAAGCAGCAAGTGTCTTGGCTGCCTCAAAGCCCAACGATTACCCAAGGATGAAGCACGCACACGGTCACCCAAGTTCCAAGTTAAACTAGCTGCTTTTCTCAGAGAATAACCTTCCTTATTTAAAAAAAATTTCATAGTAAAATAAGGGAATAATTATTGTTAATAGTTAATACACTGTGTACCATCTTCAAAGTAACTCCCAGAGTATAAGACATAAACAAAAAAGATTTGTACAAAGAAGAAACAGGTAATACAAAGATTTCTTTTTAAACTAAACTAGTAGTACAAATGAAACAAATTGACATGTAGTAAAATAATTTAAAAGAACAAGATAGGTAATTTGGGGAAGTATTTGAACTTCTTGGGGTCTAATACTTACTGCACATATATATGTAGAATTTCTCATGTAAGATAAACCACATAATATTTAGACTTGTGTGTGACTTACTTCATTTAACATTATGTTCTCAAATTGAATCCATCTTCCTTTGAATATTTCATGTTTCTTTTTCTTTCCAGCAGTGTAGTACTCCACTGTGTATAAGTTTCATATCTTCCTTATTCATTTTTCCATTGATGAACTTTTCTGTGTTTACAAGAACTAGCTATTATAAATTGTGCTACTATAAACACTTTTATGAATATATCCCTGTAGTATGATGATTTTAACCTTTGGGGAAGATACTTAGAAGGATGATAGCTAAATCAAATGGAATTTCTAATTTCAGATTGTTTAGAAGTCTCCACACTGATTTCCATAGTGGTTATATTAATTTATATCCCCCAATCATATAGTACAGTTCCTTCTCCCTGTACATCCCCACAAGTATTTGTTATTATTAGATTTTTTTTTGACGATAGCCATGCTTTCTAGGGTAAGACAGTATGTTGGTGTAGTTTCAATTTGCATTTCTCTCATGGCCACTGGTGAGATTTTTATATGCATTTATTAGGCATTTGTACTTCTGAGAAATATCTGTTCACTTCTGTTGTCCGTTTTTATTGAGTCTTTTTTTTTGAGTCTTTTATTTTGGTGAGTCTAAATTTTTTCAGTTCTATAACTTATATGAGAACATTATTTTTATATGACAGAACAATAATCATGTATAGTTACTGCAATTTTGTATTAAGCAGAATCCTTTTTAAAAATTAACAAAGTGAGCTAGCATTTCGCGGGAAGCCACTGATGATATTTGTAGCCAATGATAAAATTAAAGCTTTCAAACAAAACTTGGAAATTTGGAAAACCAATGTCTGACATCATGAACTTGATAGTTTCCCAGTACAGGTTTTTTTTGTAGTAACACTGAAAATTAAGACTTTTTTTTTGATGTTATATAGTAAAATTTGTCAACACTGGAAAACGGTACATGAATCAGGACTGCAAATGATCATGATGAGTGGAAGAGCTACTCAACGTGCAAAATGCAGCATCCCATGTTAACACAGCCACTGTGGAAAAGGTCACTGATCTCATTAGAGCCAGCACAACTAAACTTGAACCAACTGTTTCTTGTCTAATTTTGCTGTCAATGTATCTGAACAGGCCATTTCCCCCTTTTTGCATTAATACCTGTTTGTGATACATGCTAAACATAGCCTTCACCGCAGAACTGGTACATATACATATCTCATCTTGGTCCTTCTTCCTTCCTTTTCCCGTCCCCTCTCTCTTATTTCCTTCGTCCCCTCTATCTCCTTTCCATTCTTCCAAATAACTGACCCCCTGGTCATTGATACTGTGTATCAGTTATCAACTTCATGATCTTTATTTTTTGTACTTGTGATTTTTTTTTATTTAGTACAGGGTCTATAGGGTGGGTGTTCAGGGTCTCACTATGTAGATCTGTTTGCAGCTTCCCAAGAGCTGGGATTACAGGTGCACACCACCATGCCCAGTCTCAATCACTATCTCAGCATGCCCTAGGGGTGGGGCTGGCTTGGTAGGCCAGGGATCGAACCCCAGCCACTGCACTTTGCCTAAGCAGATACTTTAGCCCACTGAGCTATCTGGCTGGCCCTGATCTTTATGTTTCTTCTCCTGTTAGTTTCAGACCTGTGTTGTCCGTGTTTTTCTGGGACTTTGAAGATGCATCATTAGGCTATTTATTATGGGATCATGCTATTCTTTTTGTGTGTGCACTTCCAGTTCCCTCTTAGAGCTGCTTTCATTGAGTGCCATGGGTTTTGGTATATTGTGTTTTCATAATCATTAGGTCCCATGAACTTTCTTATTTCTATCCTAATTTCTTCCGTGATCCATTAATTATCCAATGATGTATCATTAAATCTTCATATATTTGCATTTTATTGGCTTTTTTGGCTATTGATTTCTAGCTTAATTTCTCTATTACCTGATAGTGAATTATTTCAATTCTTTTGTATTTATTTAGCATCCTTTATGGCCTAAGACATGATTTATCTTGGGAAATGTTTAATCTGCTTCTGAGAAAAGTTGGTACTCCACTGTTATAGATATCCATTAGGTTTACTTGTTTAGTGATGCAGTTTAGCCCTTCTTCATCTTCATCTTCTTCTCCTTTTCCTCCTTCTCCTTCTCCTTCTCCTCCTTCTTCTTCTGTCCTTAGGACAAGGTCTACAGAGTCTCACTACATAGATTGGACTCTTAGGGATTCTCCTGTTTTCAGCCTCCGAAATTGCTGGGATTATAGACACGCACTACCATGCCCAGTCGCCATCGCAATCTCAGTGCGCCCCGCAGGCAGGGCCAGCACTGCATGCCTGTGATTGAACCCTGGCCTCTGAGCTCTGCCTCCCCAGTAGTACCTGCCATGCAAGTCCCAGAACCCAGGTATGCTGTGCCAGCCACCAGATTGGTGGCACTCTCCTATAATCCCAGGGCTGGGGACACTGAGGCAGGAAGATCACTACCAATCCAAGTTGCACAGTGAGACTCTATACCAAATAAATAGATAAATAGATGAAAATTTAGAAAAACTTCACTTCAACCTCTCCTGGCTTTTAAGATTTGTATTGAGAAACTGATAGTTACTCTGATGCTGCTTTTCTTTTCTTTTTTGTTTGTTTGTTTGTTTGTTTGTTTGTTTGTTTCTTACAGAACCAGGGATTGAACTCAGCCCCTTGCACTTGCCAGGCAAGTGCTTTTTTTTTACTGAACTATCTTCCCAGCTCCTTACTTGCTGCTTTTCTCCAAGAGTTTTTAGTAATTTTTCTTTCGTTGAATTTTTGAGACTTGGATTATGTGGAGAGGTTGTGGATTTTGTGGTTATTTTGGGTTCTACATGCATCTCATACTTAAATATTGAATTCTTTCCCTAGATTTGGAAGTTTTTCTGCTAATGAATTCAGTGAATAAAATCTTATGCCTCTTGAGTCATCTAATTTTTCTTTTTTTTATTTTTCTTTTATCTCTATAATTCTCAGGGATTTTTTAGTCATGTAGCAGCTGTTAGATCCAGCTAGCCAGGCGTCATATCATTTTTGGGCCACCACCAAGTTTGTGACCTACCGCATCTGCCTTGTCTTCTGTTTTTGCACTCTCTCCTCTCACGGATCCAGTCTACTACCTGTGCTTTCAGCTGAATTTTTCATCTCATGCATTTCCATTGATTTTCCTTTCGTACCTTCTAATTCTTTACCAAAGTGGTCATTTATATCTTGTACTGTCTTTTTTAATTCAATTAGTGTAGAGATCCATTGTTCTCACTATGATCATTTCTACCTGGGGAGAAACAACGGCAGGAATGAGAACAGATACATGAGACAAAAACTGGGCTAGGTGGTTACCAGTCTGCCTGATGGGCAAGACTAACACAACCACACAACAAAACATACCTTTATTTATACTTTTTGCAAAGTATAAAATGAGACACAGGGTTACCTAGTGACTAAGAGCTGACCTTAACTAGACAAGATGTTTATCTCAAGACTGAATTAGCTTGTTTGCTTCAGGCACTGAGGCCTAGTCCCACCTACACACATTTGATCCATTTCCTAGAACTAGCTTGATGTTTCTCTTTGAAACTCATCTAACATTTTATTGGTAAAATCCTCTACCGGTTTAACTAAATTCTCTTTGATCTCACTAAACATTTTATACATTTGCTTCTTTGTTTCTTCTTTTATCTCTTCGAACATTCAACTTCTTGGTTTTTGCCATCCTCACCTATAGCTTCCTCTACTTCAGCGTCCATGAGATCAACTTCTGGGAAGTTGGGAATGTCTGGAGGCATCTTGTTTCCTTCCTCTCGTGTGTTTCTATTGTCTGTGGGCTGAAAATCAGTTAGGGCAGAGTATACGTCACTGCTGTGGAGATCTCCTTAGTCAGATTCTGTCTCCCTCTGATGTGCCTTTGGGTGTGGGTGTATTCTGGTGTTTATCTTTCTTCAACTTATCCATCACAATATTTGAGGAGCTTCTTAGTGTCTAGACTTCTTCTTGGAGCTTGAGTTCTGCCATAACACAGGAAAGAGAAAATGAAATGCAGTGATGTCAGCTACACAGACATAAGCCAGATATTAGTATCCAGTCATAACCAATTAAAAGCAATAGCTACGCCTCCATTAACAGCAAAAGAAATCAGCAATAATAATAGATCCAAAGACAAACCAAATATTGACATGGCATAAAGACTACATCTATAGTAATAGGTACATCTATAACATCCTTAGCAATAGAAAAGAGATCTGCAAGAATAATGTAACCTCAGAGACAAACCAAATATTGACATACAATATCTATTAAAAGCAAAACTATGCCACCATTAACAATAGAGAATACAGCAACAATAGCATCGTCCTCTAAATGGCTAAATATTAATAAAGTTTAATTGGAATAATAAAAATGGATGAGGGGAGGAAACAAATAAAAAAGTAAAATTTGGGGAAAAAAGAAGAGAAGGAAAAGAAGAGAATAAGTGAAAGGAAAAAGTCCAATTAAAGAACAACAACAAAACAAATAGAATTAGGTAAAAGTAACATAAAATACAAGAAAAATAAAACTAAGAAAAATAATAAAAGTAGAAAGCAAAAGATAAAGAAATAATATAAGCAAAACAAGGAAAAATGAGTCCCCAAAAATTCTTTTACATGTTTGGGTGGCTGGTTTCTTCTCAAGATCTGTGATTTTGGATATGGGTGAAAGACAATGAATCACAACTAGGGCCGATTTTGTTTCCCTGTCCACTTCTTCCTGTGTGAAAGCTCATTCTTGTCCTGCCTCTCCTGCTGGGCATAGTCAGTCAATGGTGTAGTGTCTGCCCTAGAACTGTACTCACTCCAGCAGCTCTCAGTGTTTGTGTCCTGCTATTTCAAACTAGATTTACAACCATTGAGATCATGTGGAACCCCCTTTGCTCAGAATGCCCTCTGTCCGTACACCCCAGGATGTGACAACTGTCCAAGTCAAGGCAACACCGGCAGGAAAAGCAAACACCACCAGGCTCTTTGCTGCAAGTGGGCAGCCCACTGGACTTAATCTAAGCATTTATAGACCGAACCCCCTCAGAAGTACCATACATGACCCGTCTGGCTTCTCTCCAGAGGATGGGACCATTGTGTCCTCCACAATCTTAGTGTACTGTACCTTAAACTTCTCAGGAACTCTACAGCTAGCCAACTCCTTCTTTGTGATTTTGTAATTGTGTCTTTTTGGGTGCTTCCCCCCGACTCACTATGGTAGGGAAACCTCAGAAACCGTGAGATGTAATTATTCTGTGACTTCTGATTCCTGGAGAAGCTTGGTCCTCTATAATAAACCTCTTACAAAAGTGGCTTCTTACTATGCCACTTCCAAGTATGGCAGGTGCTGCTGTGCATTACTTACCTGATTCCAGTCGGCTGTGTGAAAAGAATCATTTTTAGCGCAAGTCTTCTACTGTATGTGCACTTATCATAATCATGGATTTTTCCTGGGGCTAGCACTGCCAGTCTATTGTTTCTCCTTGGGGCTGCCCATTGTGTCTGGACTTGCCTTGTGTTTACAGAGACAGGAACTCCTCCCTGGGAGCTGGTGCTCCTGCCTGCTTTCTTTTCTCTGCATTGTCCTGTTACCCCAGTGTCTTGTAGTTTTGGTTTTCCCCAGAGCTCTACTTCTTCTCTTCACTGCATTGTTGTTTCTTAGGTATCTGATTCCAGGGCCCAGAGAGGCTGTATTTTTCCTCTAGCCTCTATGTCACTATTTTTAATCTTCCTCCAAAAAGGCTATAAAAGGAGCTATTTTCTTTTTTACAACTGGGTATTCTTGCAAAATTTTTTATGTTAAAACATATAGTAATTTCTTATAAAATATATTGCTTATACTAACATGTCACTGAATGGATTTAGTGTTCTTTCTAAATATGCTAATAAAATTTTTATCCTGATTTAATTTCTGATATTGATTGATATGGCAATCATAAATAAAAGGACTTCAGGTTTTGTTTTAATGTCTGATAGGCTATATGCCCACTTCCCAACAAAGTTTGAGGAATTCATATCTCATAATGGTGTGAAAACCCAATCATCAAGCTTATGAGCCACAAAAGAATCCAGGAAGTTTCTTTGTTTTTCTTTTGTATATATATAGCTGGAAATAAAAACCAGGGCATTGCTCATGTTAGGCAAACACTCTACCAGATATATACCTTTAGCCTAAGATTTCAAATTTTAAGACTGTCCCAAGACCAGAAACTTTGAGGGCCATGGGCTAAATTCCAATAAGGTCTCTCTTTCTGGGCCAGAGTTGGGACAAGCCTCCCTGAAGCCACAGGGCTGCCTGACTAGAAAGGGGCCTGCAAAGACTCTGGTCCTCTGGAGCAGGAAAATCTACACAGGCAGCTACCAAGTGGTCAGCTACAATGGTGGCAAAGCAGATTCTGACCTTGATGGAAACTCTTGGGACAGCTCTGGCCAGCAGCTACTGCACAAAGCCCACCACATGTTGTGGTAGATGATTAGAGTGGGGGACAGGGGAACTTTCTCTTGTGAACAAGGAAGCAGTGTGAGCCCAGGACATCTGCTCTGCAGTACTGTGTGACCTCCTATCCACATAAGAGACCCCCTGGCCACACAGATCTTAAAGAGGCTCCAGTGACTATTCTCCAACAAGATGGCCCAGAGACACCTGCTCTTTTTGAAGAGGTAGATCATTCTGACTCCTTACTCCTCACCCTCATCTCATTTTTTAATATTTTTATTTTTTCTCATCTCATTTTATTCACCAAATAAAAAGTGACAACCAACAATTTAGTCCTCTTGCCTAAACATACATAGCACTTGCCTATGCAGAACTCAAAAAATCCAGTGTATGCAGAATAAAGCCTTGAGTTTTGGCATGCACTTAAAGATTTATACATTGTAGCCCCAGCTTGAGTTCCAAGCCTTCCAGAATAAATTTAACCTAGTTGCAAAGAGCATGTCCTCTGGAAAAGGAATGCCTGGGTTCAAGACTAGGTTCATGACCCACTTCTACCAACCATGGGTCAGTGAGTGCCTTGAACAATGTCAACAGCTCTCAGGGTGAGCTCAATGTCCTTATTTATAGCATTTGCCTATGTACACAGTACAAATACTTCCACTTTCTAAAGTGATATCACTAAATTTGGAGTTGGGATCAGATACCTACAACTAGTTATCAAGAGACAATGCAAGCTGTATCCAGAACTCCACCAGGCTTTAAGCAGGTTACCTACTCACTCAGCGACAGCTTCCTCCTCCCTAATGTGGGATAATGAGGGTCTAGTTGTAACCCTATTGGAACGATCTTATTGTACAACACAATGGTTCTCAAGTGAGCATTATCAGAATCATCTGGAGAGGTTACCACATCTGCTTCCTGTTCCTCACTGCAAGGGAATGTATTTTGTACTCAAAAGTGATGCTTGGCCCAGTGCTAGAATAGTATCAGTCAGAGATGGAGTGAGAATTTAAAGAAAGAAGAGCATTGATATGTCCATAATTTAAATCAGAGAATGAGACGATGGGGGAGGGGAAGGATCAGGTCCAAGAAGGGAAATCTAATATAATTAATGTCAGTTCCTTTTGCTCTGCCTCACTCTATTGTATCGGTGTTGGTAGCTTTAGAACAGTTGCTCTTGGGCTGGGGAGATAGCTCCAAGGCACAAGTGCCTGCTGGGCAAGTGCAAGGTCGTGAGTTCGCACCCTGGTCCCACAAAAAAAAAAAAAAAGAACAGTTGCTCTCAAACTTAATAAGGTATGGAAATTACTTGGAGAACTTTAATGAAAACACTGCAGCCTGGATCTCACATCTATTTAACAATTTTTTTTTTTTTTTTTTTTTTGTCTTTTTGTAGCCCAGGCTGGTCTCGAACTCGCACCGATCCTCCTGCCTCAGCCTCCCGAGTGCTGGGATTACAGGGGTGAGCCACCACGCCCGGCTTGGATCTCACATCTAGAGATGCTAAATTTGGTTCTAGAGAGATCCTGGGCCTCAGGAGCTCTAAATGTTCTCCAGGTGATACCCATGCACAGCCAGGGCTGAAGGCTACCAGCCTGGAGCATTCAGAGCTGGAGCAGCTGCTGCCTCCTGCATCCAGGTTACATCCACCTCCAAGGACAACAGTGCTTGCGGGTGTCTCTGGGCTATCCTGGTGGAAAACAGTCACTGGAGCCCCCTTAAGATCTGCAAGGTTCCAAGCCAGGCCATGATGAAAACCATAGAAATCTGAGTTTGGTTGACACCTCTTGGGCCAAGGAGCTTTGTCTGTGTAGTTGGACTTGTGCATTTTGAGCAATCAGGCTGGCCTGTATTTCCAGACATGCCGATTAAGTGGGAGCGGGAAGGAAGAAAGGTCAAATGCTTTAAGGTGTGGTGTGAAACTGGGCAAAAGGGACAGTCAGCCCTACAAGGAAAACAAATCCAGACGGCAAACAAACAAGGCAGGGTCGACTGAACCCAAGTCATACAGAGGGCTCAGCAGTTGCAGAATTTCAATAGAGCCAACAAAGGCTTGTCACTGAACCTCCAGAGGTCAAAACTTTCCTCTTGGGACAGAATGTTTAGAGACAGTGTGACATGGCCATCCCAAAACGAAGACCAAATGTCTACAAATACCATCCAGTGGTGTCAAAAAGATGATCCACTAACAGATGAATGGATGAACTGTGGCAAGATATAGAGTGGAATACTATTCTGTCTTTTTTTTTTTTTTAAGAAATTCTTAATTTAATTGTTTTTCTTGTTTCAGAACTTTTGTTTGTTTGTTTATTTATTTTTATGGCCGGCTCAGCCTGCCCTAAGGGCAGGGCTGGCGCAGCATGTGGTGCCGGGGATCGAACCGCGGTCCCTGCAGTTGCCCAAGCTTTCCTAAGCAGGCACTTTAGACCACTGAGCAATCCTGCCAGGCCCCCTGTTCTGTCTTTAAAAGGAAGGAAATTCTGACACATGTGTCAATAAGGATGAACGTGGAGGACATTATGCTGAGTGAAATAGGGCAGCCACTGAAGGAAAAATACTATGTGATTCTACTTGCATGAGACAGAGTAGCCAAATTCAGAAAGAAGGTGGTTGGTAGGAACTCAAGGGAAGAAAGTTGTAGTTTAATGGGTGGAGTTTCAGTTTTGCAAGATAAAAAAAAAAAAAAAAAAGAATCTAGAAAAGGATGGAGGGGACAGTAGCACCATGTGAATGTACTCACTGCCATTAAGCTAGACACTTAAAATGGTTTTAAAAATCTTCTGTTTACTTATCACAACTTAAAATGAATGTTTCAGAGATATATTTATCAAGAGGGAGAGGTCTTCTATTGTTCTAGCCACTTCCCATTCACACTGTTGGTGAAGAAAAGATCTCCACCTCTCCACTGCTTGAAAAATAGAGGAGACAGATCCCCACACCAGACAGATGAGAAAACAGCCATCTTTGTCACATTGTCTCACTGCTCAGAGAGAGGATACCATGTACAGTGACTTAGTCCTACAACAAAAGATAGGAATGGTAAAATCAAGCTAGCAGAAATTAAACAGGTAAAAATGCACACCGTAGGCACTAGTTTCCTGGGCTATGATAATACATCATGACAACTTTCTTGGCCTAAAACAATAGAAACTTATTCATTCACAATTCTGGAGGCCAGAAATCCAAAACTGTGATGTCAGCAGAGCCACATGTGTTTGAGAGCTCTGGGGGAGAACCCCTTCCTGCCCTCACCTAGCTTCTGGGGGCTGACAGCATTTCTTGGCATACACTGGTTTTTACCCTGTCCCCCCCCCCACCAGTCTCTACTCCTAACTTCTCAAAGGCTTCCTCACGCATGTATGTGCACATGTTTGTGTGGGTGTGCAGATGTTTGTGGCATATGGTGCCAGCTCTCTCTTTGTCATTCTCTAGTAGGGAGCCCTTGTGGTGGCATCCAAGGCCCACTTGGATTAATTCAGAATCATCTCATCTTAAAATCCTTAACTTAATCTCACATGCAAAAAGATTTTTTTCCACATAAAGTAACATTTACAAATTCCAAATCTTAGGGGCATGAAATCTTCAGAGGCAACAATCAATCCACTGAATTACATGGTCCTATATCTATGAGATTCTAAAAGAAATGAAATTAATCTGTACTGTCAAGAGCAATGGTGACTTGAATAACTAATTTGAAGGCAACAATATGCAATGTAACAACCATTGTTGAATTCCTGCCATCTTTCTTAGTGAAATTCTGAATTATTTCTAATGCATTTTTTAATGTCAGCCTGCAGTTTTATTTTTATTTTTTATTTGTTTGTTTGTTTATTTATTTATTTATTTATTTTTGCAGGACTGGGGTTCAAACTTACAAGCTTGCAGTTGCCAGGCAGGCAGCTGTGCCACAGAGCTATCTTCCCAGCCCAAGCCAGCAGTTTTAACTTTCTTTCTTTCTTTCTTTCTTTCTTTCTTTCTTTCTTTCTTTATTTATTTATTTATTTATGTTATGGCCTGCTCAGCCTGCTCTGGTGGTGGGGCTGGCATAGCATGTGGTACCAAGGATCAAACTGTGGTCTCTATGGTTGCCTAAGCTTGTCTAAGCAGGCACTTTAGACCACTGAGCTATCTTGCCAGCCCCTCTAAGGCATTTTTATTATTGTTATTCTCTTTTAAAAATCAAAAGTAGCAATGGTGACCTGGGACCGAGGAAGAGCAGGTAGCTGACTACAGAAAGCATGTGGAGCCTGCTGGTGGGCAGGAAGTGCTACACATCACGGTGGTGGTGATGGTCACACGAGTGTATAACCTCACCAAACTGTGCCTTTACAATGGACATAACGAAACTAAATGAGCCACTCATACCATACCATGACTAAACATTAAACATAACTAAAGTTGATAATGAAAGTAAGTGCAGATTTGGGGAAACAACCTTGCAAAGTCTGTATTAGCAAGTCTAGGTTATAGTTTAAACAAAATATCCACATGCTTAGTCTTGGAACCCTCTGGAGAGAGGGCAATCTGGAACCTGAGGAAAGGTCCCACCATGTACCACTGCCTCCCATTTGGCTCCACAGACATCTAAGCAGGTGCAGATCTGGAGGTGCCTTCAGGCAATTCCTGCCTTTAGGGAGGTCAGGCTCTTCAGGAGCACAGGCACACTTCAGTGCTGCACCAGGCAGCCATGACAAGCACCGAGTCTAAGATGAAGCTAAATTTTGACCCCAGACGTTGATAAAAGCTGTCAGGATAGGATAGCATTTGAACTGGGTCTTGACAATGGGGCAGAATTTTGACATGATGGAAGGTCGAGACCAGCCACCTCTCACTCAGGTCCCTTAGTGCCCTCTGGGTCCATCTACCTTAGGGTGTCATGCCCCTTCAGGATGACCTCTCCCAGCACCCTCCCTTGCCTCTTGTCTTCTTGTCACTTGGTAGGCAGGCCATGAGCCACACATACCAATCCCTTCTCTGGATTCTTCAGCAAATCTACAAGCATGAGTCAGCTTTCCTGGTGCTGGACAAAATGCTCAACACAGACTAAAAGAGAGATTTGTTTGGCTCGTGGCTTTTGAGGACCCAGTGCTGCAAATGCAAAGCAGGAACATCATGGCCAAAGGGGATGGCAAAGGAGCAGAGCAGACAAATAGTGCCAGCAAAGAAGGTGTGAGGGATCCAACACAGTGCCCAAGGTCATGCCTCGATGTCTCACCCAGACACACTTAGAAGTGTGCCTTGCTAAGCTCTAGGCAAGCTTGTCAACTTAACACAATTAAGCTTAACCACAACACTCTACCTCGTGTCAACTTGACAGCCAAACACAGCTCAAACTATCCTCAATCTCTGCATAAATGCATAGTTATATTCCTACCTAACATGTTACAACTATCCTGGGAACTACTGAAAATGCAATAACACCATTCCCAAAATCTCAATAGTTCCAGAATTTTCCAAAAGTCCAAGTCAAAGTTCTTCTGTGATTTAAGGCAAACTCTTAGCTGGAAGACTCTGTAAAAAGTTGTTAAAAAAAAATCACATAATCCCAAGGTACAATGGCACAAAATAAAAGCATTCCCATTTCAAAAGCAAGAATAGGGAAGTAGAAAAAGGATTGTGCCAAAGCAAAACTAAAACCCATAGGGCAAACATTAAGTCCTGTAGCTCTATATCCAGCATCTTGGTCTCATTGTGGTGCGATGTAAATTCCAGTGAGATTAAGAAATCCTTGCTATTTGCAACCCACATGGACCCTCTGTGGGACAGCTCCATTCACAGCCTGTAGCTTTCCCCAGCAGATATTCCATGTTCCTGGCATCCCCAACTTCTGGGGTTGCCACTGCACCTTTGGCTTCTTTTCCATGGATTCATGTACCACCTCTCAGGGCCACGGTGCCTGGCCTCCCAGGCTTTCTTTTGAAACCTGAATATAAGTATCAGTGATCTCACAGTCTTGCAGTCTGCGTACCTGAACAGCTAATATCACTTGAACAATGACAAAGTCTACCACTAGCTCATGTAGTAGCCAGGTACCCTTGGACCATGGCTGCTATGGCCTCTGAGTACCTGGATTGCTTGAGTAAGGGACCCTAAGTAGTTTCTTTTTGAAGCAAAGGTTCCCACGTTGCACTTTGAGTCCAGCTGTGGGTAGAGTATTCCTGCTTCCTAATATGCCTTTAAAACATTTTCCTCTTGTACTACTTCAAAGATTTGGGTTTTTTAATGGTGTTAATAACTTTAATAATCAGGTCTACTTTAGCCTGAACTTTACACACGATTCCTTCTAGACCAATGTTTAAGTTTTCAAGATTTTTTCATTCTGCATTTTGTCCTCTAATCTTACTATCAATCTGGCTAAAAGCAGCCAACAGTACCAATGTCACAGCCTGAACTTTGAGTTGCCTTAGAATTTCTTTTGTCAGGTCAAGTAGTCCATAATCCTTAAATACAACCTCTCGAAAAGTCTCAGAAAATGGGTGAAGAATAGACAACTTTCTGACAGATCATAACATATGTGACCATGAGCTCAACTCCCACAAGAATCCTCATTCTCACTTGAAACCTCCTGAGCTTGGCACTTATTGTCAGCATGTCTGTAAGCTCTGTCCAAAATCCCCCATTAAACTTTGCTAACAACATTCTAGGGCTTCTCCAGTGCACATCTCTAAACGTTTCTGAACTCCTCCTACCAGCAAGTTGTAAAGGCATCTAAATATTATGTCCTAGATTTGCAGGTCTCAGGGGCCTCTCTGGAGCAAGACTGAAGCAATATAAAGTTTCTCAGACCCTAGCCCTAGCACAACTACCTGGAGCTGGTCCTAGAATCTTTGCATAAGGGAGCCCTCTTGGAATTGCTTGATCTCCCAATTGCCAGCTCAGCTAGTCAGCTTCACCCAATCTCTGTGCTGACTTCATTCCTCAAGGCTTCCCTCAACAGCAGGTTTCTGGAGCTGGGCACCAGCTATGACCCTGAAAGCTGGACCCTGTGGGCTCCAGGTATGGCTCCTGACTTCTTTGCTTTCACTACACAAGATTCTCCATCCTTGCTGGCATTGCAGAGGGCTCCCACTCATCAGCTGAGGGGTTGGGTTTTCCAGGATCTCTCGGATGGGAAGTCTCCAGCAGCCTGCAGAACCACAAGCCATTCCTCATGACACACCCACTTCTTGGAGAGCTTAGCAGCCTCCAGCATCTTGTTCTAGGAGATAAGGAAGTAATGAGCCTCCAGGGGAGCTGAGAGTCCTAAGGCTTGGAGGAAACTTCATCCCTGCCAGCACCCTGCGCCTGCTACCTTGTGCCAGAGACTGGGACCCAGAGCAAGTCTTAAATGGGGCCCTTGTGTCGCAGAGGCCTTGGCTGGGGAGGAGCAGCCACAGCAGGAAGGATGCCTTCTCTTTCCAAAAGACACCTAGACCATGGGTGTGATGAGTTATTCTGGCAGAAGGTATCCAGTTGTGGGACCACTAGGTCCTTCTAGGGCACCCATGTGACCCTCGCTTGCTCTGGGTGATTCCAGAGGGGCATCAGGAAGAGGGCTGGATTGCTACGGGTGGCAAAACCCTGGCTGGCAACCAGATTCTCAGACTTGACCTGTGACTACAAGTCAGTGTATGACATCAAATTCCAGAGCTCTGGCTCTCATGTGGTTTGATTCTGAATTTTATCTCTTCTGGGGTTTGTCTCTAGCAAAGGGAGCTCTCACTTGTGGGTCTTGGCCTGAAACTCCCATAGGGTATCATTTGAAACCTCAGGGCTCCAAGAGTTCCAGTGCACCTCAGTTCCCCATCAGCCCTCCAGTGTGCTATCTCATGGGGGAAGAAGTACCACTCCTAGACTCTTCCTTGACTCCCAAACAGCTCAGCTCCAGCTTCCGGTCTTGGCCTCCACTTGTCCCTCTGCTGAAACAGCTCCTGCTGCCCCACCACAGTCACAGGAAGGGAAGGCCTCCTGGCAGACCAAGGCTGGCCAGTTGCTACTGAAGCCTCATTCACCTGCTCTTAGAGTTCCCTGAGCTGTAGCTTCCCTGACCGTATCCTTTACCACATTTTTTTTTTTTTTTTTTTTGTACTAGAAATTGAACTCAGGGCCTTCACACTGAGCTACTTTCCTGGCCACTTTAAGACAGGATCTCACTAAATTGCTAGGCTGAGCTCACACTTTCCCTTCTCCTGCCTCAGCCTCTCAGAATGTAGTGTGTATCCCCACAAATCTGGCCATTTTACCACATTTCTACAAATTTGATCCTTGTATGGGCTTGGGATGCAGCTCAGTGACATAAATGCCAGCCTGACAAGTGCAAGTTCCTGAATTCAATGCCTGGTACCACAATAAATAAATAAATAAATAAATAAAACCAACAAATCTTGGATTTTTTTTTTCCATTTGTGTATTTGGTACAGGATCTCACTATACAAATCAGACTCATAGTGATCCTCATGGTTTCAGCCTCTCCAGGAATGGGATTATAGCTAAATGCCACCACACCTGGATTCTGTCCCTGGCTCAGCACACCCCAGGGCAGGACTGGCGTGGCATATGGGACTGGGGATTGGACCTTGGGCCTTGTGCTTGCCAAAGCAGACACTTTGTCTATTGTGTTATCTCACCAGCCCTTAAATAAAGCTTTATAAAAAATGAAATGAAATAAAATAAATTTGATCCTTTTGGTCAAGTGTGTAGGGAGATGAGAGTGAATAATCAAATGTATAAGAACACTGCAGTGAGCTAATCAATTTTTTTCACTCCAATTTCTTTCCTTCCTCCAGCAGAATGGTGAGGGTAGAAGGCACAGGCTCTGGAACCAGATCATCTGGTACCCACACTCAGTTCTGCCACCCCGTTAGCTGTGTGATCTTGGGCAAGGCATTTGCCTTCCTGAACCTCTGTTTCCCTTTCTTTGTAAAATGCACATAATTTATGATGGACTTTTACAAACCAGTTGCCATGGTTACTGAGTGAGTTACTAAACATAAAGTGCTTAGAGCACCTCCTAGTACACAGTGCTTGGTGCGTGTGAGTAATTATGATTCATTTACAGGGCATTGCAATGTGCCAGACCCAGGAGGTGCACAATAAGCCTATTCATTCATCCACAAGTATCTTTTTTGGACCTCATGTGTCACCCTGTGATGGATGCTGGGGACAGGTGTTCCTGCCCTCAGGAAGCTCACAGTCTGGTGAGAGAGCAGACAGCCTAAGCAAGAACACAGCAGCTGGAAAGGGCTCCCTGGCGCTACAGTGGCTCTGTCACGTAAAAGCAAGCGCATGTGCAGTGAAGGAAACAGGTGAGGCCGGGCCACCAAGGCCCAGGGCCACGGTGTCATGGGGACAGCCTCTGCTTCCAGGTGGCAGTAAGCAGAGAACTGACAGGACCTAGTCTTACACCTTTCAGAGGAGATGCTAGAATGCCACTTATACTGAAGGGGAAACTGAGGCCCAGGTCACACTGCCGGCACCAGAACTGCTTCTTCAGTGCCAGATCAGCAGGCCTATGGTCCCCATCCCCATTCTGGTTATCTCCAAAAGCCCTGCATCTGGCACAGAGTCAAGGTCTTGCCTTAACCTCACCCCACCGCCAGCACACCCAGGACTCTGGCCCATACGAGTCCTCAAGCCCTCCTCCCTACAAAGGTTTCTATGCCGACAGCTTATGCAGAAGAACAGCTCCCACTCTCCTTCCCACCACCGTTTCTATCCCCAACCACCAGGTTGGACACCCTGCCAGCAACCACAGGTAAACGTGTCTGTCCTTGGGACGTGGTGTTAAGCACACAATGACAGAGAAGTGTCTTGGGTCCAGAATGGAAGGTGTCAGGAATTACAAATCCCCCAGGAATCCACCCTGATGCCCCTCCCCAGAGACACCCCTCCCCAAAATAGGCAGAAAGGGTCAGGAACACCATGTAAACAGCTGACCCACAAAACCCGCTCTGTGCCCTGGCTCCCC
Organism: Myocastor coypus; assembly: GCA_004027025.1. NCBI lineage: Eukaryota > Metazoa > Chordata > Mammalia > Rodentia > Myocastoridae > Myocastor > Myocastor coypus. The sequence continues at coordinate 24,058 of PVJA010024990.1, forward strand.
CACCCCAGCCCCCGTCTATTTTTACCGGGAGGGTGAGAGGGGGGTTGCTGGGTGGGGCCAGGCCGCTGTTTATGTCTGAAATGTGAAAAGATGCACAGTGTACTCAGGAGAAGGCGTTGCAGTTAAAGAATTTTGGAGGAGAATTGCAAACCCAGCAGGTGAATAGGGCCCTGTGTTCTGGCTTTCCGCTCTGGAAAAGCCTCGCTTCCAACTGAGGCATGAAGAGGGGCTGGGGTGGGGAGAAGCCTCACATGTGAGATTCGGACAGGGAGTGAGATTCAGCTCACCTAGGCTGGGGCAGCAGCCGATTTCAGAGCAGGGCACTCTGGGAGGAAGCTCTTCTGCCCCCGCAGTGTCATTCATTATTTCCCTTTGCTTGTTCTCTCTGCCGATGTTCTGTTCTCGCACAACCCCACACAGTCTTAACCATTCTCCACTCTGTATCTGTCCTCTCCCTCCTCTTGACCAGTGTGTTTTGCTGAGCATTGTCCCCTACATACATATCTGCTCATTGAGGCTTTAAGTCACTATAACCCATCAACTTTCTGCTTCTGATTACACAGGAAGGGCGGATGTCCCTGGGTGTCTGTACAGCATGGTGTCCACTATTTCCTTAACACACACCAAGCTTCAGAGCTGACCAAAGGCTCTCGGAGGGACTTAAACAGGGCCCTACAGGCTCTTGCTACTTTGAGACCAAGGGGTGCTCTTTATTTAATTCTGGACAATGAAAGGCAAAAGAGAGCAATAACCCCTGCCTTTGGATGGATGCTGTATCTCTCCTCGCTTCCTTCATCCTTTGCAAGTTAGGGTGCCCTCACATAGCTCCATTGACTCTAGCCCTGAATCATGTCACCCTTGTTAAGCAGGGGTTCTTGGGAAGGCTGGGGCAACTTTCAGGGGACAGACCTCAGCCTTAATGTGAAATGCAAGGGACACGTGGTCACTAGGATCAGAGTTCTGTAGGCTCCTTTCCTTGAGCCTGTGGGTCAATGCCAAAGAGTTCCAGCCTGGTCAGTGACTACAGCTTCAAAGAGCTCAAACTCCCACCTCAGCCATAAGTCCCACTAGCCCCACAAGCAACTGTCACTCAGCTGCTTGGCCAGGGTCTGACGGAAGCTCGGTGCTTGACAACGACCTCATGTCCTCTCTTCCAGAGCCTCCTCCTGGGCAGCACCCTCTCCAGGGTGTTTGAGGGCAACGGCCTCTGCATTCATTCCCCGTGTCTCTCTCCACTTCTTTAGCATCCTTGCATTCCTGTGTAACAGTTTTGCCACCTCTTATGCCTCTTCTTATGTTCTACATTATGCAGTTGAAAATACAGTTGAGCCTTTGCTCAGTTAAATTTGATGTTGCTTGTTTTTATACTAGGCCAATCATTTCCCTGAGGCCCAGACCCACACCTCTGTTTGCTACCTGTGCCCCCTCCCCAATACATACCATGCCCCCTTCCCCTAGCAATACAACCTGTCTGTAACAGAACTCACTGTCTTCTCTCTCTGTGCCAGCCACCTCCTGAGCTCCTGGTGCTGTCCCAGGGACCCCACATCTCCCAGCCTTCCAGGTCAGAAGTATGAGGCTGGGCTTAACTTTTCCTGCTCACTTGTACTGTCTTTGCTGTAGTATGAGCCCAGCACCACTACTACAGATGCATCTTGCCCATCGTCATCAGGGTACTGGCGCACACCATATTTAGCATTTTTTATCAGTCATCATCTGATTTGACATGAAATTACATGTATTTGGCTTCTCAAGAAAAACAGCCACAGTAACTACTACTCTTTATAGAAGCAAGGGGCCAGGCAGCAGTGGCACAATTGTGGTAACAATCTGTGGGAGCTGAGCAGTGGCTAGTCCTTTGTAAGAGGCATCACTCTTCAGATTACAACCAGTGTGAGAGAAAGAAGGTGCCAGGGGTGTGCAGGGAGGACCAGTCTACAGGGGTGAGTGCAGGGAGGACCGATCTACATCAAGTGTAGCAGCTGACCATGCTGCTGAAATACCTACTGGTCAGGTCAGAATGATGCTCTCTCTGGAGGTGGGGGCACTGATTGGAAGGGACCTAAGGGAACCTCCTAAAAACTGGAATTTTCTATACCTTGATCTGAGTTGCAGCTACAATCACATTTCCACATATTTTTAAAAAATGATCGATTGTACACTTAAGATGCTCTTAAGTATTAGGCCTTATCTGCAAGAAAAAAATCATGATTTTGTCTACACATATTACATGTATTATTATAGCTTGAGGGGACATGTTGGTGTAGTACCTACCTGGGTATGTAGCGCATAGTATGTGTTTGAAAAATGACTACTACAGGGCACAATGGTGCACACCTGTCATGCTAGCACTCAAGAGGGTGAGGCAGGAAAACTGCCACAAGTTGTGGGCCAGCCTGGGGTATCAGCTGAACTACAAAGCAAGACTTGGCTGAAAAAAAAAAAATACAAGATAACCAATTAGTTATTGTTTTTCTCCTTCATATACTCTGCATTTTATTCCCCTAAAGGTGTATATACACTCACAGCTATAGTAATAAGTAAAATACCCACCAAACTATTCCTGGGAACTATAAAATCAAGGAAACGCCAACTTTTATGGAGGAAAGCTGTCCTGTTTTTTAGGAGGTCATTTATAAGCTATGGAGTTGCTGCCTGTGTCTCTTCTATTTCATGTCTAGCCAGTGTTTGTGGGGTATCATTTTTGCTTGCTTTTTTAAAGTATAGTCTACATTTATATTATAGCACATGAAAACCTGGGATGATTACTTTCAGAAAAATCCAACATTTGGCTGAATAAAGATAACAATGTCAATCGCAATATGGCAAAGTCAGGTGTGGTCAGTTCCATGAGATTCCAGCGGTTGGAACAAAGCAAAGAATAGAACAAAGCTGGCTCAGGTCTGAAGAGGGTGGCAGCCCCTTGGGGTCCAGGTAGGGGCAGGTGAGCAGGGTCAAGGGAAGCACACACTTGGGGCAGCCCAAACCTGCCTCCTCCTGCCCCAGACCTGCTGGAGAAGTGTCAGGGGTGTAACAACCGAAACAATAGTGATATCAGCCCCCATGGGAGCACCCTCACCAGCATCACCCTCTACCCATGTAAGCAAAACATGACGCGTTCATCGTCACCTCCTCTTTGATACGTGGCAGAGCTTTACTGAAAATAGGAATTCAAGAGGAAAAAATCAAATTGAAGCTTCAAGCAGTGAGTTTTCTTAAATGTGCTCTTCCATTTCTACGTCCTAAGTGACATCACACTTTCCTGCCGCCGTATATCACTACTCCATTCAGACATAGGGTGTGTGTGTGTGTGTGTGTGTGTGTGTGTGTGTGTGTGTGTGTATGTGTGTGTTTCATTAACTTTCCCTGTGTTCTTTATTATTAGAACATTTCCCTCTTTGTCTGTCACTTGGACAGTGTTAAAGGAATAAAATGGCACCTTTCAAATGTTCCATTAGTTCTCAGAAGGCTCCACTCCCTGGCCCAGTTCTGCCACAAGGAAGCTTTTCTAGATCATATTTCTAGGGCTCCACTGCTCCCAGAAAGGACCTCAATAGTCTCTGCACACACTGCAGATAGTATTTATCATTGCCACACTCCTACAATGTGTGTATTTTTAGCTTCTTTTGCAAACCCAGAAGAGACTGCACTCACTGGGGGACACCAGATTTCATGGGAGTTTGGGAGGGAAGAAAACAGACCCTCTTTCACTGGAGTCAGACCACTTGCTAGGTGCTGACACTGTGGAGCTTACTGGAATTCTCACAACAGTTTCCATGTAGTGGCTCCGCTGGACAGGTGTGAAAGCCAGTTCCAGAAAGGTTCAGGAGCCTGCCCAAGGGGCCCATGCCAGAGCTTGGATTTACACTGAGGCTCCTGAACATTTGGAGAACCTCCTACGACCCAGCTTCCCTCTGCTCTGTGGCTCAAGATAGACTGGAGTCCCTTCCACCATGGCCAGTGTGAGAATAGGTTGATGGCTTCACTTGTCTAATAGTTTCAAAGTCAACTAAAAGATGTGATGAAGCTTTGAAAAGCACCCATCTCTACCCACATGACCAGGAACCCAGTGTCTAGATGGTGACAGGGAGGAGTGTCCTGTTTCCTCCATCCAGTCTATTGCTGGGCTTTGTATCTGGCATTAGGAACAGCACCGCCAAGAGCTGTCCACCAACACATGCCTTTCCAGAGGTCCAGAATTCAGAAGCAACCTTTCTTTGGGAGTAGCGGGAGGACCTGGAGGCCATGGAGAGGAGACATGGAAGGGCATTGTTGCAGAGAGCAGAATGGACCACTTGCTCATACAGGGAATTAGAGGGTGCCTCAGAGGAATTCTGTAAATACCTCACATCTAGACTTAGCACGACACTTATGCAGTGTCCCTGTGTATAAGGCAGAAACAAGCACTCCATGGCGATAGATGGACTTGGACTATTCATTATCAAAGAGCCAATTCAATGGCAGATAGAAGACAGTGATCCAGCGGCCCCGAGAGATCCTCATCTCCCCCAGTTTACAGCCTTATGTATCCTCTCCCTAATTCAGGGATGGCTTATTATGCCCAATACAGTGCCTTGGAAATGACAGTGTGTGGCGTCCAAAGCCAGGACACAGCAGCACTGTAGCTTTTTGTTTCCTCCACCACTCCCTGTGGTAGAAACTGGCCACTATGTCATGGGGATGCTCAAGTAGCTCCCATGGGAGGTCCCAACTGCCCACACCCTTCTGTCCATCATGTGATTAGGCTACTTCACCTGTGGGTTCTCAGGCTCCGGACAAGTCTGCAGTAGCACTCATGATACAAGCCACACCAGGACTGGCCAGCTGAGCTTCTCCAAGCCCCAACCCAGAGAAACCAGGACAGATATTACACAACTATAGTAGTTTGAAGCCACTAAATTGGGGGTGACTTGTTACACTAGCACAATAACTGGAATATAGAACCTCACCATCCTAGGAGGGCTGCCCATAGTGCCTTGCTCTAGACCTGCCTAAGTCTTAGTGTGAGGCAAACTGAATACAGATGCACTGTTTAACTTTGTGCAAGATCTGGGACTGAGAGCCATAGCGAGTGGACAGAATGACAGAGGCAGAACCCAGGATGACCTGGAGAGCTGAGCGGAAATTACTGGGGTAATTTTCAACAGAAGCAAGATGATTAGATTAGAAAATTCTCTCATCATGCAAAGACAAGCCAAGGGAGACACAGGGGCACAGCAGTACAGGTGGCTGCAGGCTCAGAATGGGTTAGAATGGGGTGCTCAACACAGCTCACAGAAGCACAGGACCTGGATAAAGGAGGCGAGTTCCCTGCCTGGGCTGAGCCCCCCAACAAGAGCATTGTGCTCAGCTCTGGATCCCTTTGTACTTGGGACACAGGCACCCCAGTCCTGCAAGGAAGACTGACAGGAATGGATAGAGGTCTCCTGAGGGAGATGGATGAGGAAGGGAGAAAGGAATGAGGGCACCCAGTCCCAAAGGAGAAGGCAGTGAGGGCTCCAGACCAACAGAACTACTGGTTTTAAATACAAAAGAATCTGTCCCACAACAGGAGACCTTGAAGACAGGAGTGGAGTGGAGTAGGAAGAAGCCCATGTTTAACCCAGTACGGGGCAGGATTCTGAATTTCAATAAAAGCTGAGAACTGCCAAAAATGTGAGAATCATGTGACATCAGAGAAGGTTCAAGGTCAAGTCCACAGCTTATGCCAAACAAAGTGTGAGCTACCCTTAGAAAGAGGGCTGTGCATCCCTCCCACTGTGGCTCTGGAATTATAGGAGAGGAACCTGCTGGGTTTCACCCACCTCAGCAGGATCTGGTTAAAGTGCAGATTCTATGTGAGCAGGGTTAGGGTCACCTTGAGACTCCATATTTCTATCAGGGTCCCAGCGGACCCTCTGGCCTGTAGGCTACACTTTGCAGAGAGAACTCAGGAGTGACAGCAGATGGGACCAGGCCACCTGGCAAAAGCAAAGGGTAACCACAGAGTCCTCTAGCAGAGCACGGATGACACGCAGGAGACATGTGCACGAGGAACAGGGTGCTTGAGTGTGACAGGAGAAGCTCCACGTGCCACGGAGGGCTTGCTGACCCTGATGTTCTTTGATTCCCAGAGCACAGTCTTTAGGATATGCAGCCACCTTCCCATCAGCATGGGCTTTATGTATCACATCAAGGCGGGCACGGTAGCATCTTGTCAGTCTGTACTGAGACACCCGTGCTAGCTCAGTGGCCCCAGTCTCCGCTTCTTAGCATGTAAATGGGAGTCATGTCTGCATTTGAGGCTGCCTAAGCCAAGCATCATCCTGCACATAAGCGCCTGATTCATGTTTCTTACCCTTGTTACACCATCAAGTAATCAATAAACATTTGTTCCCTCCACTACAAAGATGAGCTGCCTAGTGAATATTGGCCTCTGACTTGAGCGGCCCTTTAACTACCCTAGAGGTATAGGATTGTGTATGAGATGTGGTCTCATTTTACAAACAATAGTGAGTTTTCACCTAGCTAATCAGACAAATTCTGGCATGGGCATCCAGCATCCCTCTGGCTGGACTCTCAGGAACTGGTTTATCTGGAAGGTTCTTTTCACCTGGCCCAGGCATCAGATGAGAAACTAATTAAGATTTCATCTCATTTCTTTGAGAAGCAAGCTGCTGTTATCCCTTATTAGCTGTGCCTTTAGAACAAAGCCAAATCAGCCACCAGATGCAAGTAGAAAGACGGGACAGCCAGCCCCAGGACACCTCAGCCACAGGCCCCAGGGACAGGTGAGTGGAGTGGACACCCTCTGCATCTGACTGCCCCACTGCTCTGGATTCGTGAAAGATGAGGGGATGCTGAAAAGGAACTGGGCCCAACCAGATCTGCCCCCAAGGAGAGACAACCAGTAAGATGCCCACATGATTCCAGAGCAGTCACCCTGGGGAAACTGAGGCACTTTGCATCCTTTGAGCCAAGGAATGCTTGGCCTATTGTCTGCAATGTGTGGCCCAAGAAGAATTCACTTTTCTCTTCCCCCTTCAGACTGTGACCAGCAAGCCAAGTATCTTCTATTGCACTGAAATCTTAGTGGGAGGTCCTTTCACAGGGACCCCACCAAGTGTCCCCATGTGCTGCGGCTCACCCAGCAGCTTATGTAGGAGAGAGCCTGACCTTGGGCGCCCTCAGC
>PVJA010024991.1:0-31191 GCA_004027025.1 Myocastor coypus
AATTTTGCTTTTTCTCTTTGTCATTATTTATAGCATTGTCCTCTGACCTTTGGTGTAGAGCTTGGTGAAATTATATCTTTAGTGTAATGTTACCCAAAAGAAGTTATACATTTGTAGTTTTGTATTTACAGACCTACAGTTACCAACATTAATAGTGGGCAGTGATATTTAGCAGTTGACAAGCTTTTTTAACTAATGAGTTTGTATTTTACCCAATAAAAGCAATCCTAATGTCTGTGTAGCTAAGTAGATATTAAATTGGGAGTTTGTCTTTAATTTAGCTCACTTAAGTTCAGTCTTATTACCTCCCTTTGATGTATCTGGGACAGATGGTGTCACAGGATGAGGAGGTTAGTCTGGCTGTCCACATGGAGCAGGAATTCTTTCCCATGCAGCACAGAGGTGCTGGGGAGGGTGGCAAATAGGTTGGGGAGGTCAGAACACTCAACAAATTCGAAAACTAAGGCCACAGTGAGTTTTCTCCTGATTTCCATGTATAATTATCCACTTCAGTTTTAGGATTTACATCATAGCCTGTGAGGTACATTGTGTTAATTTTTAGACCAGATGTAACGTATGAAGAGGAGGTTGGCCAGAGGGCAGGGACAATATTTATATTCACTTTTTCCCACCATTTTTATGATTAGCTTTCCCAAAAAAAATGTTTTTGTACCTTGTATAAAAGAAATCGTCTGCATACATGTGGATCTGTATAAATGAGTTTTTCAGTCAAAGGAAATAAAACTTGAAACTCATAGTCCTAAGAGAAGAGATTTAAATGGGCTCAAAGCTACAGAGGTTTCAGTCCATGGTCAGGTGCTCCAACGCAGGCACATCATGGCAGAGGGGTGTGGGTGAGCAGTGCTGCTCAGCTCAGGGCCAGAGGGAGCAGAGCCCAGGCCAGTCCCTGAGAGGAAGGAACCAGGTCACCTCAGACCTCAGCCAGGGCCAGGGCTGAGTGAACACCAAACACGCCTATTTTCACCTCATGGGAGAGAATTTCTGCTCCACGAGGCCTGCCAGACCGTCCTCCTCATCTTCTGACCCCATCTATCCCAGATAGGTCTAAAGTAGGTAATAAGAGAACAGAAGTAGGTACCCTAGGGGGGCTCCCAAAGTACATGTGTTCCTAAACTGCTGAGGTAATCGCGCGCACGTGTGTTCGTGTGTGTGTTGCATGGTTTTGAAATTCTAAGCTAATCTGTGATCCCAGAATAATCTCTACTGCATTCTTCCTCTTCCTCCTCCTCCACTTCCTCCTCCTCCTCTCCTCCTCTTCTTCTCCTCCTCTTTCTCATCCTCATTCTCATCATCGTCGTCATCTTCGTCATCCTCCTCGTCCTTCTTTTCTTCTTTCTATTATGCATCGTTATATGTAAATGGTTAACATTTTGTTAAGAATTTTTACATGTTCTGAAACATACTGTTTTCTGTTTTTATCATGAGTGTTCTATTTTTTGGCATCTTTGTAACGTGACCTGATCAGAATGTATTAAGAAATGCACCTTTGTCAGATTTCTGACATATATATATATATATATTTCACCAATCCCTGGTAGCTTGTGTGTTTTAAAGACCTTATCCATTTCATCCAAGTTGTAGAATATAATGGCCTGAAGCTGACCTTCTGCTTCTCTATTATTTAGCAAGCATTTGTAAAACCTGGTCTCAGCTTATCCATGGTGTTGGGGGTTGTCTATTAACCTATCTTCCCGATTTATCTGGTAGGAGGTCTATCAAGTGTGGATGGTCTCAAAAAATCAAATACTGACTCTACTGACTTTTCTCTGCTGTTATTACTTTTTATTTCATTGGTTGCTATTACAATTTTTATTATTTCATTTCTGTTCAATTCAGGTTCCAATTTAACTTTTCTTACTGTTTTTTTAATAACAAAAGATTATGTATTTAAAGCCAATTTTTGCCTTTCTAGATGTAACCATTTTCTTCTTTAAATTTCCTTCTTAGCAATGCTGTGTTGGAAATAGATAAGTATGCTATATTTTCACATTTCACTCCACTTACAGTGTTCCAATGTTCATTTTGATCTCTTCTTTGATATATAACTTGCTTACAATGAATTTATTTGGTTTTCAAATATTTGAGGGATTTTCAGATGTCTTTCTTTTATTGAGTTCATATTCATTCTTTGGCAGGCACACTATATAACTCACATATTTTCTGTATTTAATGAGTCTACTTTATGACCCAAGTATGACCCATCTTGTTTAGCCGTCCATGTACACATGAAACAAACATGTTCTTACATTGTTAGTGTGATATTCTATCAGAGTCATTTATGTCAGATTGGTTGATATCATTGCTATAATCCATAGAAATTTGCTGATGCTTCTGTCATTAATTCTATGCATTACTCAGAAAATATTAAAAAGTCTCTAATTTAAGTGTACTGTCTGTGTTTTGCATTTGCAATTCTACCAGGTTTGGTTAATGGATTCCCAAAGACACTTAGTAGATGTATAAATGTCTAAAAGACACCCTACACTCTGCTGAGTGGTCCCCTTAATTACTACAGAAAGATCTTTAGCACTAATAAGATTGTCTTCTTGGACATCTGTTCTGATATGAAGATGAGTGCTCTGACTACCTTTATAATAGGGCTAATTTAGTGTCTCTTCTCCTATTCTTTTACACTTAGTTTATTTTTGTATGTAAGATGCTTTTAGGCAACATATCCTTTGCTCTTGCTTTTTTATTCCAACCTGATAATTTCCCCATTTGAGCTGGTTTATTTAGAATAAAAGTCAGTAAGCCCTAACTCACCAGACAAATGTGACTTATATTAAGCCTTATGAACTAAACATAGATTTTTATACTTTTAAGGATTTGTTAAAGTAACCAATAAAAAGTAGATCACAGATAGCTCCAGTGTACATGATTTGCAACTTGAAGTATTTGCTATCTGTCTTTTACAAGATAAATTAGCTCATTTTGAGTTTAGATGATTTGCATTTGATGAGATCAGTGAGATTCTTGTATTTAAATATACTTTTTTGTTATGAGGTTCTATTTATTGAGTCTGTTCTTTGTTTCTTTTTATCTACCTCACTTTAGAATGATTATTTAGTTAAAATCATTGTTTTAACAACTCCACATTACTCTCTTGTTGGTTTAATTAACTGTAACTTTTTAATGTTGTTTTATTTTTAATTTATCCTCATTAATGTTCCTGTAATATTATACTATTTCTCACATATTGGAAGAACCTTAAACTGTTTTTCTCTAGAACTTTTTGTATTTTATGCCCACATACGACTCACAATTAGATACTAACTCTAATTTGTCATTAGCTTTATTAATTTAACTTAAGTAGCCAATAATTTTTTTTAATTTTTAAAATTTATTTTAAATTTAACAATGATTATATTACATATTTTCATCATTGGATCAGTTCAGATTAATAGATATATGTATATAAGATTGATCAATTAAACATTAACACTTTCAATAAACATTACTTTTTTTAACAGTTGACACACTGCATATTGTCCCCACAACAGTTATACAGAGCACAGGGTGTGGACATGACACACCTTCCAATTGATATCGGTAAAGAAAGAAAAAAATTTAGAGTTCTTATATTAGGGAGACTATACGATATTTACACATGTAGGTCTGGTTTATTTCACTAGTGAATATATGTTCAATATACATCCATTTATATATGAAGTCCTCCAGGTTATCATTCTTTAAAGCTGAGTAATATTCCATTGTATAAAAATACCACATTTTCTTAAACCATTCTTCAAATGATGGGAATTTTGGTTGTTTCTAAGATTTAGCCAATCATTTTAAAAGATGTCTAAAATGAGAAAATTATCTCATATTTATACATGAAGATAACATTTGCAGTTAGTGATCTTGGTGTGGGCCCACATCTCTGCCTGATCTTTTCTTTTGCCCAAAGGTTTTCTTTTAACCTGTCTTGTAAAGCATTCCCTGTTAATTTTGACTTCTTTTTACCCCTTCTGTGACTTTAGCACATTTGGTTTTACACGTGAGAGGGATTTTCCTTTGGTGTACCACTGTAGGTTGTTCTTAATTTTCACTGTCTTTTTGAGACAGGGTCTCACTAAGCAGTTGAGGCTGGCCTTGAGCTCACTTTCATAGCCCAGGCTGGTCTCAAACTCACATCAGTCCTACTGCCTCAGCCTCCCAAGTGCTGGGATTACAAGTGTGCACAATCACACTTGGCTTTTACTGTCTTACACATTATGCTGTATCTCTTTTTAGTTCAAATTCTTCTAGGGAAAGTGGCTGTCCTCTTTCATTTTGTTCTTCCACTGATATTATCCTGCTTTGACCTTCCCCATCCTCTGACTGATTTTAGAATATGGTCTTTACCATTGGTTTTGTCTTGGTGTACTTTTATCTATATTGCTTGCTTAGTGGCTTTTGTTTGGCTATTGATTTAAAGCTTCCTAGACTAGTAGGTTTATAAATTTTATCACATGCAAAAAATTTCCAGCTATGGCTTTTCCCAAATAATTTTTCCTTTTCCCTCTCCTTGGACAATACAGTTACAGATGTACCATTCTGTCTGGTGTTGCTCATTTTGTCTCAGGGCTCCCATAGTCCCATCCAGGCATCCCTGATCCTCACTATTTGCAGATTCTGTCTTTGCAGACACTTGTATTGCTAAAATTCTCTGTACCTAAAATATCAGTACCTGTCATTCTCTCTTTCAGCTCTCAGGTCATAAACAAATATCCTTTCTGAAATCTTCCTGTCACTACATGTTTGCGCTTCTGCTGCTAATTTCACCATTCAAAATGGCTCCAACCATGGTGCCAATGCCCTGCTCGTGGATTTGAAGCAAGAGAAAGCACAACCTGCTTCATGGAGCAGATGCAGGGGCTAGGCCATCCTCACCTAGCCACATGTCATAGGACTGTTGGCCACAAAGACAGTGCTAGTGAGGCAGCCATGCTTACTAAACAGAAACCCGTAAAGCAAAGCATGCACTGATTATTTAATGAATAGGTTGTGACCAGATTCTCATGGAGACTGAGCCCTGTGCCATATATGATTCCCCAAAATTTCCTGTTAGAACGGTAACTAAATGCATATTGTGATGGGATAAAGATGTTAAAAAGGGATCAGGCCATAAAGGCTGGACCCCATGGGGGAAGTGATTCTCCCTGTACACAGGATTGAAGCTGAGTTTCATCCTCTGCCTAGTGTCTGTCCTCTGCCAGGCAAGAGATCAACATCCAACTCATCACCTTAGTCAAAGAGCCCCAGGCCCTCATGACATAGGAAGCATACTGGTGCTTTGAATTCAGACCTGTCAGTGAAGAAACAGATTTCTTTTCCTTGTAAACTCCTCAGCTCCAGGTATTTTGTTGTATCAGCACCTTGAGTGAGACAGCCATGTGTCTCCAAGGAGGAACAGTTCAGTGTTCTTTAATTTAGTGATCCTAACTACTGTGAGTTATGACAATCTATATTTCCCTCTGTCATAATTTCATGTGTTTGAAATTTTCATTCTCTCTAAGTTTTATTTGGGAACTTTTATACCTTGCATCTTTATTTAACATGTTTGCTATTTCTTCTACCTTAGTGAACTTGTTAAAATATCAGCTGTAGTTTTTATCCACTAACGTGCTGTATCATTGCGGATCAGTTAATTTTTTTTAACTATAAGAGGCAGTTTATTTGCATTTCATCCTCGTATAGTGTAAATAAAAATTTATTTAATTGCCTTAGTCATACACATTGTCCTACACAAAATATTCTCTTTTTTGTTTATTTTATTATTATAATTTTCTTTTATTTTGAAGAATAAAAACAAAATCAAGAAAAACAAAGGCAAATTCATAATCAGGGTAATATACAACAATATGTATATTATAGATTTTCAAAACAAGAATAACTGATTAACAATGAATGATATATTGTCTATTTTTATCATCAAATCTGTTGCTCAAATCAACAGATATAATTGTGCAAGATGGGACATATAATTCAATTTTCCAAGATGATTTCAAGAAATCTTAGTGTGTTTATTTTTTTTTTAATTTTTTGAACTGGGGATTGAACTTAGTCCCTTGCGCTTGTCAGGCAAACGTTTATTCTACTGAGCTATCTCCCCCACCCAAAATCTTATGCTTGTCTCTCTTTTTTCTTTTATTATCTTTCTTCAAAAAGTTTACTTTAAAGAGAATATAATAACAACTGATATGACATTAGAACTGATACATATTTGGAAAACCAAGATGACAGGTATTTCACGTATAGTTTTTGCATTATATATTGCTGTGCTTAGTGTAGCTACTGAGATCGCAGTTATCTGCATAGTGTTGTTAGTCAAGAGAATTCTACACATTAACTGCTATTTTCATAAACCTGATGGAAATTCCTAGTACAATCACATCCTCCTCCATATGTATGTGCTTGCATGCCTTTGCCCCTACTATTTTGCCTATCTTGTCTCCATTCTCTCCTCTTTGTTGCTTAATCCTTAAGTTTCTTTTCTTTCCACTTAACTGTATCTGTTATATTTTTCAGGATTTATTTCTTCATTTGAGTTCTTATACTTGGGAGACAAAATGATATATATGCATGTGAGTCTGGTTCATTTCACTTGTGAGTATAGCCTCAAGTTGCAAGATCAGTTAGTATTGATTGATTAGCTTTCAGAATGAATTGCATTACACTGCTTATTTGCGTATTTTAAATTTTCATTAGAAATCAGACACTGTGAAATTTATTTTTGAGAGATGATTAGTATATTTATGTCCCCAACATATTCCTGAACTTTACTCTGAAATGAAGCTGCAACTTGAAAGTTCGAGCCCTTCAAATCTTGCTTTGAAATTGGGTAAGACCAAGCTTAAGAGGAAAACTTTTCAGGATCAACTTGGCCATTCTATCTATGAGAATAGATCCCAAATGTATCTATGAGACATGGTGGATTTTATATTTTTTTTGACAAATTTACACTAATATGCAGACAAACCTCTAGATCTCACTCAGACTTTCTATGTGGCCCTCTTTGGTATTCTGATCTGGTATTCTAGCTGATGTTGCCTCTCAGATCTTGATTCCATCTTCCATCTTCAGGGAGGTAGGTAGCCTTGGACCTCTCTATGCTGTGACCTAGAATCACAGTTATCTTATGCAGGAGCTACCATAGGCTCACATCATTTGTTTCCTATCATTCGAGAAACAGCCTCCTTTTGTTGCAGATATCAAAGTGCTCATTAATGTTTTCTTCATATAGTTTGGACACAGTTTCTATTTTATCAGGTGTGAGTTAATCTGGTTAATTTGGTCATTACTATTTACAAATATTCTCCACCTGTAACAGTTAAGCTGAGCTGTCAACTTGATGACTTGAGGATTTCCTATGGGCTTGGTAAAGCGCACTTTACTCTGGGTGGGCTTTGGAGTGTGGAATAGGTCTAACCCAGACTTTGCCTCCCTGCATCCCAACAGCTGGGTATTCTGGCAGCTGTGTTCCAGCTCAGCTTCCTGCCTGATCTCTCTGCCCTAGAGCAGGCAACTATGGTCCAAAACTGTAAGAAAAATATTTCCTCCTTTAATTTATGGGAGTCAGAGGTTTGGTAGGAGCTTCAGAAGGCTGACTAATACAGAAACCACCCTTACTTTGTTTTCATTAGACCTTTTTAAAATATTTTTATTACAAAATGAATATTAACAATTTTCATCCAGAAGATATAGCAGTAAAGTAAAATGACAAAATTCAACATAATTTTGCATTCATAGGAGAATTAAAATTTTTTCACACTCAGAAGAAAGGACATTTGAATTTACTAAACATTTCTTGATGGATTAGAGATCAATTCTAAATTTAAGATTGATCACCCACCACAGTTTACCTAAATTTTACCTTTCATATCTGAAAACACTACTGTCATGTTTATTTGATGTACAAGTGACAGAGGAGAACTGGATATTGCCATTGGAAACCATGGGGCCAACTCACATCTTACAAGCCAAGGGTGGTTTCCAAACTTTGACTTCATTCACTGTGCCTAAGAACCAACAGGGCTTCCTGAGAGTGATTGGAAAGGATCATATACTTTTCCTGTCTGTTCCCAGGAAAACTTAAAATTTGATATCAGTCTTTTGCAGTTTTGCATTGCAGAGCAGTACAGTCAGGTTTGCCAGCATAGAATAATGCAGAAATACCACGTACGAAATCTCCTGTGTTAATTGCTTATCCCTTGGAGGCCTCATCATAGTGAATTACATTGGCAGTGGAAAGATGGTTCATTTATAAAGTTCATATAAATGATGCATTGGGCATGGTTTTTTTGCTCTGGTTGGTAAAAGTTAATCAAATGCAAGATAGTATAAAACCATCCAGCATAAATCTTCCACAAAGCACTGCTTATGCCTCTCATCTCCTACGTGGGAGAACATTTATCTATTTCTACACTGTCCCAATAAATCTTTGATGAAGAGAACCATAACAAAGTGGCTACTAATGACTTGTTTTTCAGAACTGTTCTGGTAAGTATATTATAAATGGCATCCCCACTCTTAAGCAGCCTAAAAGCTGAGATGTTTAAAACTTAAGCAATGATCATGAAAGAACCAAATACGGAGAGAGTTGGTCCTAAATGTTATTGTTCTTAATGTCAGTGAACTTGTTCCAAGGCAAGGTAGGAGGAACATGGCAAGATCAGATTCTAAGACACTTTCGAACCACTACACGCGAGCATAGACTCCATTTAAATAGCAGAAGTAGGAATGGTGGCATTCCTAGGGCCAGCCAGATAGCTCAGCAGATTAAAGCACCTGTTTAGGCAGATGCAGGGACCAGTTTTCCCAGTGTGCAGTGCCAGCCCCACCCCAGGGCACACTGAGACAGCGAATGAGACTGGGCATGGTGGCACAGACCTGTAATCCCAGAGGCTGAAACAGGGTGGATCACAAGTCCGATCCGTGTGGTGAGACCCTATATAACTTGTACTATGTACATTAAAACAAAAAGAATAATGGTGCTCCTAACTTCAGTGACAAAAGAAATCTACACTATTTTTCAATTTGGCTACTGTCCAAAGTCTGAAGAACTGATATTAAAATATAACACTGTCTTTATTCATCATTCTTAAAAGAAAAATGAAGCTGAGAAGACATAGCCCAACCACTGGGATGCGAGAGGCTCCTTCTACAGACAGGTGTCCCCTTCACCGTGCAGTGTGCTCCTCACACCAGCATCTCTTCCCCGCCCTCTGTGCTCAACAGCACAGTGCTGAATTTCTCATTTTTAGTCACTTGAATGAGCGCTTTAACACAATCCACATGTTTTCACAGGACTAGTTGGATTGAACTATCCTCCTAATACTGAAAAATAATTTTTTGTGTCTCTAGACTTTCTCTAAGCTTATCAACCAATAGTATATGACTAAGTTTATCACATGCCTGGCATTCAAAAATCTCTTTGGCCATTTTACCCTAACACTTGTTGGATTTCTAGAGCCAAACTATGCTTTGAACTTTTCCTCTGCTGTGTTATTTAAGCTACAGAAGCCTTAGGACTGTGTTCCCTCAGAACACATAAAAACGTCCTTACTGAGAGCACAGTATCATTCAACCATTGCAATTCTCAATCTAATGTGAAAGACAAAAGATAAAACATATGAAATGCTCTCAGCAGCTGTACTTCAGGTTTAAGCTACCTTCTTGCATGTAATATTGCTCAAAAAAGTGGTGCTTGTCTTTTGAGGGCTAATTATAAAGGAATGGAGTTTGAGGTCATCCAAATAAAAATGTATTTATATCCCATGGCTCTATTGCAACCCGAAAAGCAAATGACATCACTTAGCTATCTTATTTACAGTGGTTCTATCTGTAAAAAAGCAGGATAACATTTCTTTTTTCTCTGTTGTGGATTGTAATTAAAATGTGATTTTTTTCAAAATTGACAGTCATTTGGTTCTGTTTTGTATACTTCAGGCTCCACACATAAATTCCTTACCAGATTCTTTATCCTCCACTTGGGGAGGATTAACCATTTTGCAATCTAATTTTCTTCCAGCAGAATGGCTTCGGTTCTTTATCAGTGTTCAGGAAAAAGGACTGTGATCTCAAAGGGCCTCCTCTTTCCATAAAAATGAACTCACAGGTTAATCTTTGTGATTACTTTCTTTCCCTCATCCTCAACAGAATTTGCATATGGACAATTTCTTCTCAAAAGCACAAGAATTGTAACTGTCATCCCCATGTGTTCTGCCTTCACCACGCATGGCTGGTGCCAGATTTCATCAGACAAATTCAAAGCTCTGGGCCAGAATTTTGATCCAAGGGATTTTTCTCTTGGATAGAAATCTGGGCTAATGATTTCGAACCTCAGTTGCATTGGCTTGAAGTTCCTCAGCTATTAGTCTTCAAGAGCTCATTCAGGTCAATCCCTTCATTCCCCATAGAAACAGACTGAGAAACAGGGAGGGGAAACAAGATGTCACAAGTGATCCAATGGCAAAACCTGGTTCCTAATCCTTGAAACACATGCACAGAGAATTTCTACATAAAACTTTGTTCACCAGACAGCAACCATAGAGAATCACAGACGTGAGAGCACAAGTGACCTTTGTGAACTTAGGGCCTAGACAGGACCAGAGAAACGAATTTGAGTGGTCAGGTGGCAATTCAGGCTTGAGAACAGAGTAGGGATAGATATAAAGAAATGATTGGAAATAGATTTGTGTGCAAAAAAAAAGAAGTGTTTCCTCATGTGCATGATTTTCCTAATTTTTAGAGATAGTTGCTAATCACTGGAAGTCTTTAACTGCATGGATACTCCTAAGCTTCATCAGCATTATGCCACATTTTACTACTTATTAATATTTTTATAATAAGGAAGATACTGTGAAATAAGTGTACATTATTTCTGCTCTTCGTTGGGTATTGGTCATGACACAAGTTCTATTACTGGTCTGTATCATCTTATATGATACTCCAGGACTATAACTAAAGAAGAACCATTCTAGGACTGTAACTAAATCCTGAATCTCTGGCTGTAAAATTACTTTAAGAACTGTTGAAGAATTCTTGTGTCTCAGCTGTCAAGTTTAATTGACTTTCCACCATGAAGTTAGAAAGGATCTGGCATCTTACAAGGTGGTTCCAGAATCGTAATAAAACCCTCCTCAGAGAACCACTGCGTTGCTGCCCCTCTGGTGACGTAGAGAATGAAGTTGTTACAAAGCATAAGCATTGATAACTAAGTGGAAAATTATTCAAAATAGAACATGTGGAGCAGTACTGGGAGTACTTTAACCAATATATTTATATTTTAACCAGTGTATCTCATCTTATATAAAGATTTAACATAATCAGAGTTGCACTAAACATAAAATAATCCTAAAGCACAGTTTAATGTTCTGCATTTGCTTAATGGTATATAAAACAATGATATGGTATATGATAATGGCAACACACATTTAACAAAACAATATTTGTGTTTTAGCGTTGTTTTGACCACAGAACTGATTGGAGAATGAGTCTGAGTCATATTCTCCATCTTAAAGAAATGTCCTTATCCGGAAAGATACATTCGGTCCCAGAAGTGCTCAACAATGAGATAGGCATGCCCCAAACTGACTTTTAGAGCAGCAATTGTATGCATGCTCAAGACATGCATGCACCCATCTCCTGCTTCATCAGATTTGTAGCAGATTGCAGAGGGCTGAAGGAAGATTGGGAGAGAATAAATAAATTTTTCTCACCAGCTAGGTCAAGCAAATTAGCTGAGGAATGACAGAAGAAAGATATTGCTTGCCATGTGCTATGCATGTGCACAAGGAGGGCCTTCTGCTTGGGGAGTTTACCTGCCAGGAATCCAGCAGTGGGACAAAGGAGTGTGAGGAACATTGCACCCCTACACCATCTACCCATCCAAGGGGCATCCTTCTGCAGTTTCCACTGAGGTATTGATGTGCCAGTGTTAGCTACTGATGGCAGAAAGCACAGCTCATCACCTTCCCTTCCATGACGAGAGAAATAGAGGGTGTTGGGGAAGGGGGGGCAAGGGGCAATTGGAGTGTTATGGTGTGTGTCTAGCTGTTCCCCCAAAGCCTCATGCATACATGGGGTGGGAACTTCTAGAGTTTGAGATTAACACATGATCCACTGGGATTATGAGTGATCCAAGGTTAGGAATGTGGGTGTGAGCCTCAGGTGGAGAGCCTGAGTGCAATATAAGACAGAGAGAGAGAGAGAGAGAGAGAGAGAGAGAGAGAGAGACAGAGACAGAGACAGAGACAGAGACAGAGACAGAGAGACAGAGAGAGACAGAGAGAGAGACAGAGAGAGAGAGACTCTCTGTTGCCATCGGACCACCATGAATTGTGGCTCTCTGCCCTGTGCTACTCAGCCTTGGAGCCAGCACAGTATGGACTGAAACCTCCAGTAACTGTGAGCTAAATAAACCTTTCCTTTCTTCATTTAGGTGCTGAGTATTTGTTCCAGCAGTGAAAGAAGAGTAACTGAGATGAGTGGGGAGGTTCTGTACTTGTCACAGGACAGTGACAGCTTTCCTTGGGAAACAAAGCCTGCAGAATAAAGTAAAATTCATTGTGGTAGCTCCTCAAAGCCAAAGCATTGGTAATATTAGAGTGAAGTCTAAAAACTGGCATTATGGTTGCAGAGCAATGCAGAGACCCTGGGCTAAAGTGGAAACACCAAATGGCTCAGTGGTCTGGGAAAAGTTAACACTTGAATTTCTAGATATACTTTTTTCTTTACAGAAGGATTATCATGCTTGTAAAAAGAAACCATAGATTTACAAAACTGCTGTCAGTGTCAGCCATCTGGATGAATCAAGGAAAGCCATATTAACATGCTGAGCTGTAAAAGGCTCAAGTCAACAGCCTCTGATACTGCCAGATGAGCTGATGATCCAACTACCGCAGTGGCTCTCAACCTTTCTAATGCTGTGACCTCACAATACAGTTCCACATGTTGTGGTGACCCCAAACCAAAAAATAATTTTGGTGGCTACTTCAAAACTGTAATTCCAAATAAATAACATTTTCCGATGGCTTTAGGTGACTCCTGTGTTTTGGTCGTTCGATCCCCGCCTGGGATTGCGACCCACAGTTTGAGAACCACTGCACTATGGTTATGGATTATTGGACTATATATACAGCTACTTTCTTTTGCACAATGAAAAGAAAGATCTGTACTAACAATGTTTAGACCAGAAATCATGTCTGCATCTTGTACTCTGAACTATGATGAAGACAACATTATGCAATATATTAACTATTGTAAAAAAATAATAATAACTAAATAGAAAAGAAACCATAGAGTGCAGGATATGTACAAGAAGTGGTTCTGGTTAGACTAAACTGAGCAGGGACTCTGAAAAAAAATTTTAAAAAATGAGAAGTAAAGGAAGTGAAGGTAGGCTCACAGCGTCTGGGTACACTGTCACACGGCTCAACTGCAGGTTGCTTCCTCTCCATGGAAGACAGGAGAATGTTGGGGGTGGAGCCTGTGTTATCCTGAAGCCATAAGAAATAGGCCTGTCCCTCAAGGATGGGCAGGCGGGGATCCAGCCAGCACCCAGAGGCCTGAAGAGGATAGTGCAGGTACAATAGTCAGAGGCAGAGGAAGGAAAGAGAAGGAAGCACCTGGCCAGCACATCACGTCTCATGAGTAGTGGCCAGGAGACTGGGAGGGACACAGGAGCCTCAGGCTATACAGCACTTCCCCGTGAAACATCACATGACGTCTGTGTGTTACTACTATTTCTGGTATTTGATAGTAAATACATACAATTATATGTGTGTGTGCTTTCTTTTGTGTGGCAGGTGCCTCGTCCAGGTCTATATTCAGTAGGATTCCTGGCACACTGCTAACATTCAGCTGTATACATTATAATTCACAACACAGTAACACTAGCACATAAATTTACAAGATAGTTACAGTAACACACAGATTCACAACATAGTAACCACAACACAAAAATCTGAAATATAGCCACAGTAACAACCCTGAAAAATACTTACTGTTTGCAATGTTCAACAGTTCTGAGCACCAATCAAGAAAGAATTTCAATTCAGAATAAGCAGCGACAAGAGACACCTAGAGGATAGCAAGAGTAATCAGAGGGATGAGTTCGCAAACTCTGCCCCACCTGCAGGAGAATCAGTTGTGTTGGGCAGTTGCTCCAACAGCAGACTACTAGGTCAAGGGGGATAATTTCATGTTCTGATTATTATTTTTTTTTTTTTGGCATAATGATAGGTGACATCTTAAGTCTGAACTTCTTTATGTAGGCGAAAGAGAGTGAAAATGTGTGTGTGTGTGTGTGCGTGCGCACGCACACGTGCACACATATGTACGTGTATATATATGTATATGTATGTGTATTTTGGCATATATTTGAGTATGTTAAAAAGTATTAATAGGGCCGGGCGTGGTGGCTCACGCCTGTAATCCCAGCACTCGGGAGGCTGAGGCAGGAGGATTGGTGCGAGTTCGAGACCAGCCTGGGCTACCAAAGTGAGCTCAAGGCCAGCCTGAACTGCATAGCGAGACCCTGTCTCATAAAGACAAAAAAAAAAGTATTAATAGGTAGAGTAAGTGGTAGAAACAGTAATACTTTACAAGAGATTATTTGTATTTGTATAATTAACATGACAAGTTCCATTTTTAACCCCTGTTCCCATGATAGAAATTAATACCATAATGAAGATTAATAAGCTTTCTCTAAAGGAACAAAGTCGTTGAATTTTATTTGGTTTCTCCCCTTTGGAGAGCAGCCAGCATAGCTCCAGCCTCAAGTCAGGTCTGAACATTAAACTCTGTGAGAAAAGAGGCAATCTGGCTTGCATTTTATGGGAACACCTGTCTCCGTGGTACAGGACTCCTCCACCCAGCTTTCTTGGAAAGACTCCTCCAGAAGGGCTGTCAGATATTAGGGGAGCCCCCTCATTCCCTGAATCCATGAGTGAGAAGCCAGGGTAGGGCAGGCCATATGAATTTTAAAAGTTTCACTCAGTGAGTGAGACAAGTTCAAAACGTTTCTTCATCAGTACTTCTTCCTACCTCCAACAAGAAAATGAAAAGCAATATGCTTCGGTCTCTTAGGTAGTCCCTGAAAATTTCTTTTCCTGTTCCATTCATTTGTAGGTGATTATTCTTTATGGTGGCATCATATTTCTCACTTGTCAGTTGATACAACATTATTCAAATAACTCATGTCCCTGGTAGAGACCCTGCAAATGCAAGGAACCTTATGGAGCCATGGGCCTCAGTGTGATCCCTGCTACCTGGGGAGAAACTCAGCAAGAATGAGGAAAAGAGAGACAAGAGACAAAAGCTGGGTTAGGCAGTGACTGCTCTGCCTGGTTGGCAAGGTGGATCCATGAGCAACAAACAATACGGACACTTATCTATACCTTTACAAAGTTAGTGACCATGACACAAGGTTGTCTAGTGCCTAATAGCTGACCTTAACCAGTCAGGATGCTTATCTCAGGACTGAGGTAGCTTTGTTTGCTTAGGCACTGAGGCCTAGTCCAGTCTACCCATATATGACCAATTTTCCAGCTTCTATGCCTCTCAACAAGAGGCATATTGTCTTCTCCAAAATTTTGTCAGTATCTACTCCACTGATTCAAGCCATCCTGGATCCTCTCCAGCATCATCCTACATATCCAGTTCTATGACACCCACACATCAACAGTTCCCCCAGCAAGAAGTGTCCCGCACATCAGGAAAGCCTTCTGGTGAAGCTTCTGTGAAGGACATGCTGCCCATGTCACTGAGCATCATGTGATGGCATTTGGAGGAACACACGAACACATGACAGCTGAAGTAAGTCCTTCATGAAGTAAAAGTTCGTTTTTCCATTCACCATCCAGGTACAAAGGGCCTGAGAGGTGAGGGCTTGGGACAGGATGGTGACACAAGGAAGCAAAAGGAAGCTCTGCACCATCTCTGCTGAGACTCCAGAGAAAAGTGAGCTCTGCTCCCTACTTCTGTGCTCCTGGGAGAACGCATGCTAAGTTATATGTGTTTACACTGGTGGCTGCATGTGGAAGAAGCTCGTCCTGGGATGCAAATGGTCAACCTTCGCTATTCCTATGTAGGAGATAATCTAGTTCTATTTGGAAGGGGAGACCCTAGATGGCTGCAGATCATGTGAAGTGGGAGACAGAAAGGGAAGAAATGTTGGACAGCTTGGTACTCTTTATATGTTTTTAATGACCATATTTGATAACTTGAAAGAGAAGAAATGGGTTTATACACCCAAACCTCAGATCTGCTGCATTACTAGATGCTTCACTCTACTATTAGAGCGGTCACTGGCTCTGGAATGAGATGGCTCTGAAACCTTAGCAAAGAGCTCTCATTTGCTCTTCTTGGAAATGATTATTTATCTGTGCAAATGAATGAAATAGTTATGTTATGTATTCCCATGATCACTTATACAAACAATAGAGTATCAGGAGTTCAAACAAGCCACATCCCCTATAACTATCATGCTAGAGATCATTACTGTTCTTTAACACAGGACTAGAAGCTGTGTGTCTTTCTACTTATTGTTGGTTAATTTAATTAGCTTCAAGTCTTCTGGGGTAGGAAATTTTGTCATTATCTATAGTATTCAAAGACTCTCAGCTATATAGTGAACACATTACACCTTCTACATAAATAGACTCCTGGCAGTTTTGGAAGCTAAGATCATGATTGTCACTTAATAACTCACTAACTCTACTACAAACTGCATTCCTAGTTCTCTAGCAGGCAGTGAGTGTTAAGAAGGCCAGACAGAGTCCCCAGGGTCTTAAAGCATAGTGAAATGTCAAAAGCATGCACTTTCTTAATTCAGCAAAAACTAAATTTATCATACCTAAGTCACAGCTGTTTTTCCTCACCATAGTTCTGTGGTTTGTCCACTGACCAAGGGTGATAATTTTAAGTCTTCTGTTCATTATTTCTGCAAGCTTATTTGTCATTCTACTATCATTTGGGGAAAAAAAGAAGAGGTAAATCCTCATATTATAGATTTGGTACTTAAAATAATCTTACAGGAAGGTTGGTTGGGGCTTATATGCTTAATTTAGGATCTAAGCAATGACAACCCATCCAACTCTGGTTAACCAATACCCAGAGGCAGTGGATCTAATTAGACCTCTCCAGCCCTCTGCACTGGTTTCACCTGAAAAGGCCCTGCTCTTGATCCAAAAAATGAGAAGCACCAGATACAAAGGCTGCCAAGGACACCACGGGCCTTCTGACCCCAGGAGTCTTATTTGTTCTTAACAATAACACAAGAACTCTTATCTGATATTGAGTTCTTAAAACTGTTATTAAAGTGATGGGATTTTACACATTTCTTTTCACTCCAACAACTCCTGCATACTATTTTTTTTTTTTCATGGAAAACTGCTTCACCATATTTCACCCAGAGAGCATGGCTTTAAAAGGCAAAACTTGTGACTGGCTGTGGGAGGGAAAAGACTAAAATTAGAGAACCCAACAAGCTCTAATATTAGGGATTTATTTTCAAAATGTCATTTCTAATGAGAACAAGAATTTTTTTTTGAAAAATGCTTTTGCTTCTTTTTGGTTGTGAATGTATCTAATCCTATCTTATTTAGGAAAAATGGCTGGCCTCTATGCATTATTTAAAAATATGTAGACTAAATTCAGAAAAAAAAGTCACTTACTTACCTATGTAGAAAAATGAGTATTTTGTCTAAATGGGGAAGAGATAGGAATGGGTACAATTTTTAAAAACCCAGAGTGATGCTCTTGACCAACCTGCCCACTCCTTGTATACCACCTCTTACTTCCAGCACAGAGTCAACTCACAAAATTAGGTGTCATGTGCTTTGCTTAGAAAGGTACTGTGTCACCATGGCAACTGATTTTGCTTAAACATAGCTCTATGTATATATACATTTCAAATGAGCTCCAGAGGAAAGATGATATTCTTGGAGCTTATAAAATACCAACCTGTTATTTTTTTTCTTTCTTTTTTTTTTTTTTTTCTGAAGTGAGATACTTGAATTCATGTTTGTAAATACTCTTGCTTTAAATTTTTCCTTTCTAAGTATTTGTCTCTGATCATCACAGTTGTTATAATCTTGGGAGCCAGATTATACAATAAATTTCAAATAATAAAATGTGAAGAATAATTTGTTTATGCTTCTTTTCTTTCAGTAAGTTCTTAGTGTGTGGATTATGGGTTGTATAATCTATCGCTTCAGCTTCTTATCTTTTAAATGCTATTTTACTTGGCTTCGCCTCATGGAGTATTTTGAATCTTTTTTCTTGAAAGATTATCCCCAAATAGCAATTCCACTCCCACTGACTCCTCCTTATGATAAAATTGCTAAGAAAACAACTTAATGCAAATTACAAAAAATTTGGAAAAGGAAGCATATTGCCACAATATGGTATTCAGGCCAAGAAATATTACCCAGCATTTTTCTAACAGTGTTTGGCTGCAATGTCTTCTAAAACAAAGTAATTTATGGTTTGAACTCCATTGCATGACATTGCACAAAAAAAAAAAAAAATATGTGCTTCTCTGTGGTTTCTAATCTTATGTCTTTCTGATGTTTCTCCTCTAAAGAGAGGATTGAACTATCCAGTTGAGGGGAATCGGCACCTTCATTGTTTAACAATTATTAGGGCTAACTGATTTTATAGTGTAAAGATAACCTCGTCTCTATTTGCAGATATTTAACCAAAAATCCTAGAAAGTCATCCTGATTGGTCCCTGTCTTGGGCCCCAGGATAGATCCACAAGCTCTCTAGTGCCATCTCTGTAAACCTTCTGGTGGTGGATTAACTAATGGTCAAGCTGAACTAAATTAGTGTAGCTTGGGACACCACCTAAGCACTGTTAGCAACAGTTTAAAAGGAGAACTGGAGGGCAAGATGGTGCACTGTCAGTGCTCTTCGAGAAGAATGCTCCTGCACTGGTTTTTGCACTATGAACTCAGCTGTTCTTGTTGGAGGAGCTCAGGTCCTTGCTGTCACTGTCACTAAGGAGGACTACAGGTCTCTTCAGGGACCTCTGGTCCTTACCTTGAACATTGCTTCCTGGCTCCAGTTCAGATCCCTCAGCCTGCTGGCACAGATCCTTCATCCTGCTGACCAAGACTTTCTAGCTTCCACAACTGACCTTTGGTTCTTTCCAGGACAGATCCTTAATACAGATTTGATGAGACATTCTCTATGGTCCTTGGCCTTCTGCTGGTCTCATGGAGGACATTGACATGGGCTCTAGATCTTCAATGGATTCTTTGGGGCTCTAGTGTGTGGACAGATCTCCTGCACCCTTCTGCATTTCACCACTTGGGTGAATATTATGAAACTAATACTAAAAAATGTGCCCTACATTAAATCTACTCGCTTGCAAACTCTGACTAATATGCTTCCATTTGAAGAAGAATTGCTGCTGTTTCACTGAGTTGAAATTGTGTTGCAGGAATTTGATGAGAAATGGAGTGTGCTGTGTCATTTAATCCTCACACAATCCTGAAAACGGGATGTCATTTCCACTGCAGAAAAGGAAAGGAGCACTCAGAGCTGTAATCCCCCGTCTTATCTTCTACCTAGGCAGATCTGAGAGCAAATGCAGACTCTAAGGTATTCAGCTGCTTGGCACATGCTGCCTGTCTCTGAAGGTGCCCCTGTGCGCTGGCTTGAGCTGGATAGTGTAGCGTGGGGTGCGCTCTTCCATGCAATTTCATCCTCCTGCAGGACCGAGTCCTCAGCACCACATCTCTCTGAGCCTCTAGGAGGGCTACTGGGCTGCAGTGTGAACGAAACACCAGAACTTCACAGCAGGACCACTGGCTGACTCCTCCATAGCCGCGTCTCCTCATTCACCAGACACTGGGCCTGTAACATGTGCTTCCTTTCCCAGGCATCAGTCTCCACCATCCAAAAACATTCACTGAAAAGTGTTTGTGCTCCCTGTGGTCTTTGTATACAAATAGAGGATGAGAGAATACCCTATTCAGACATTGACGTCCCCTACATGGGAAGAAGTGGGATCTCACAGGCCCTTGATTCCAGTGCTGGAGATGGCCGTCAGTAACTTGCAGCCAGCAATGACACACTCACCGTGAAGGGCATCTTTCACAGTGCCTGTGGGGGCAGCCAGGCACCCTGGGGAGGCTGTTGGTTGTGCCTTCTAACCCAGATGTTGATAATGATGTTTCAGTTTGTATTGGTTTTATGTTTGGGAATTTGCTTCTGTATTTTATCTTATTTAATTTAAAAATAAGTGTTCTAATGTTTTCAAATATTAGAACAATTCTTATTTTTAATTTTTTTAAATTTTACTTTAAGAGTAAAAATGGCAGACACAAAGATAGAAAAACAGTAACAAGCAAGAGTACATATAGTACAGATGGAGAAATTAAGACTTAGAGGGAAACTCCCACAATATTTTCTTTTTCAGTAACGAGCAAGCGTTGGAACCCTCATTTTCATGGTAGAAGTGTGTGCTGCTGCTCTCTGTGATGTCGGAACCTACTTCAGAAAGCTGCTCAGAGGAGCAGCAGCCTCAGTGCCAGCTCAAGGTCAGCACCCCAAGTCTTCCGTGATGTGCTTGAGATGAATCACTCCTGAAGTTGGACTTCATTGTTTCCTGAAGATGGCACTTCAGTTTCAGCTTCTTTCCATGGAAGCAGATTTGAAGGCTGTATGCTTGACCAAGACCATGGCACTGCTAAAGAAGCAAAGCCCTGTGTGAAGGAGAGCCATGTCTCATATTAGGAACTCAGGGCAGAAGCTGTAGTCAGCCAGGAACCTGCAAAGATGTTAAAGGTGGAAGTGGGAACCAACCCCATGATTCTTTAAGGAAGAAAGACACCCCCTACCACTGGCCTTTTACAAAGTAATGATAAGCTTTTCCTAAAAAGAGTCTCTATATTTTAGGCAATGGAGTAGTCTTGAAGAAGCACCATCAGCTCTGGGTCCAGACACTCCTGGTGTGAACCTTTCCCTGCTGAGGATCTACTGTGGCCTGGACCCGGGGGTTCTGCCTTTTTAGGCCTCACTTTAAACATCCCTGGAAGAAACTCAAGAGAGGAATGGCTACATCAAAGGAAAGCTCTATCTTTACCTTTTTCAGGACTATCTATCTGCTTTCTTTCTTTCTTTTTATGTATTTAGGACAGGGTCTACAGGGTCTCACTACATACACCAGACTCATAGTGATTCTGCTGTGTTCATCCTTCCAAGTGCTGGGATTACAGGTGCACAACACTATATCCAGTCTCAATCACTGGCCCAGTACTCCTCAGGGGTGGGGCTGGCACAGTACACCAGGGATCAAATGCCTGCTGCTGTGCTCTGCCTAAGCAGAAGCTTACTGATTTCCGTAGTGACTGTACTAATTTAAACTCCCACCAACAATGTAGGAAGGCTCCTTTTCCCCTCAACCTCACCATTTCTTTTTTGAGTTTTTGATAGCTATTGTTATAGAATAAGATGGAATTTCAATATTGCTCTGATTTGCATTTTGCTAATGACAAAGACTTCAAGTCAGGATATTATACTACAGTGATACTTTCTTATTTATGTATTTATTTTATGTATTTAGCACAGTGTCTACAAGGTCAACAGGGTCTGGCTATATGGATCAGACTCGTGTTTCCCTTGTTTTCAGCCTCCCAAGTACTGGGATTGTAGGGGCCCACCACCACACCCAGTCTCAGTTGCATGACACTCCAGGGGCAGAATCAGCATCGCTATAGTGATACTTTTGCACCCTATAAGTTGTGTTTATAGTAGCACAGTTCAGAATAGATAAATTATAGAAATAGCCTGTGTGCTCCTCTATAGATGAATGGAGAAAGAAAATGATATTGTAGAGGTAGGAAATCATGTAGATATAGGCACAGTTAGAGATAGAGGAAGAGATAGCATCCATAAAGATTAATCCATGTCATTGGATTGTAAAGAGGTCATAATGCTAGGTAAAGTAATTCAGACACAAAACATTAAATATTACATGGAATTTTTATTATGTGAGAAAGACCAAGTACAAAGAATTTAAAAAGCAAAGTGAAGGAGCACTAGTAAAAAATGGGGAGGAGGTGGAAATGGGAAAAGGGAGAGCTGGGGTGGTGGGGGTGGAAGAGAGCAAAAGTAGTCACTGTAGCACAAGTGCATGGGGCAGTGCTCCAAAACAACCCTAATCATTGTGTTTTGCACACACACACACACACACACACACACACACACACACATACACACTCTAACCACTAAGAAACTACTTGAAAAAGAAAAGAAATAGCTACAGAATAACTGGTCAGATCAGAGAGAGTGTGTGGTGCCTGGCACAGAGCCTGCATTCTTGCTGTGGTGCACAGTCACTGTTTCCATTGTGACTAGATCTATAAATAAAAGTTTAAAATCAGACGGAGGTGGCAGTGTGGCTTCCTCAAGGAAGGCATTCTCCTATCTCTAGAGGTAATTTCATTTGTCAAGGAAATAGCACTCCTAAGAGATGCTTTGATTGCTGAGGGGGGCCTGCTTCATGTCCAGCAGGAACAGAAGCCCTTGTGGGAGGTACTGGAGACACACCGAGGGCATCCATGTGACAGGATGGAGGTGCCGTGAGTGTCCTCGCTCTAGGCAGGGAGTTAGAATGGAAACAGAGACTCGTCTGTGTTTCTGTGCCTGTTGTGTTCTCCACTCTTGGAGAAGAGTGGGCAACACTGCCCAGTTCCTTCTCAACCAGCTTGCATGGTGGGCAAAACTGACTTCCAGCAGCACCACAACTAGCCCAGAGGAAAGGACTCAACTTAGACTAAGACTTTCAGAATTAATTAGAGAAGGGCAACCTACGTTGGAAACTGCACAGGGTGTCACCTGCAGTGCCCAACATTGTCCAATCAGCCAGCCTTGATTTTAACTTCCCTGTGCTGGTGCAGATTCCTAGAGAAACACTTGTACTGGGACTAAAGTGGATCCTAGCTAAGCAAGCCGGGAAAACATGATCTGAGTCAGATTTCCCAAGCAACCAAGAGGCCTGGAGTCAGGTGGAGTACAGTAGTCAACATCCCTGGCATCAGGTTTAGGTACTTAGAATCACAGCAGAGTAAGGGGGACCCTTCCAGGCAAAACGCAGGAAGGGTTGTGCTTGGGGAATGATTCCCTAAAGTGACTTGTCCATAACTGCATGGAAGTAAATATTTTATGCACTTAATGGTTTTTCTAGAATTGGCAAAATATAGAAAATTGTGTCTCATGTGGGTATGATTTTTTTCTTGAAAATGAAATATTTTTGGAAAATAACATCATGCTCTCTTCTATTAGGAGTCACGTAGGCTGACAAACTGCCTCAGTCTGAGAATGTGGGGCCCGTGGACAGCACAGCAAGTGATCATCTTGCTCGTAATGCATAAGCATCCAGGAACAGCTGCCCATGCCAGCTTTCTGGGTTTTGTTCTCAGGCTTCATGGGTGGCCTCTTAAGCTGTTGTTCCTTGCTAAAGCTGGACTTCCTCTTTTGCAAGCAAATGGACAAGGATGAGCATAGGAAACCACCTTATTTGAATCATGCATCAATTTAGTCTTTTCAAGTAAATAATGTTAATGGACTGATGTATTCCGTGTGGTCCCTGAACATAATTAAAGTCAGATATTACCATGGAAGGAGTCACGTTGCTGGTGTCTTCCACTAGGGACTAGGGCAGCCTACAGTATAGCTGCAGAATCTTGGTTCTTCCCCAGAGAGAAAATGGGAACACCATTTTACATCATGCTGGAAACTCAGAACTGCTTTACATTTGTGATGTGAATACTCACCCAATACTTCTTGTCATGTTCTTGACAGACCTCATCCATATCATCTAACCTGTTTCCCAACACACATCGTGTGCTGGATACACACAGTATTTCCTCCTGCCTTGTCTCTTTAACTGATCATGTGATCTCCTCTCTTCAGAGTTCTGATCTTGGGCATTCTCACCACCCACCCTCTACCTATCCAGTCATCATTCTGTGCATCCGTCCACCCAAGTATCCATCCATCTACTTTGAAATAGATTTCACAATCAAATAAGGTACCATAAGCACAACACTTGGGGCTATTAGACAGATGCTGCCATTTGTTTGCTCTTTGGTACTGCTTTTGGATCCCTGTGATACTTCTTCTGTCAAGGCTGTGCAATTCTTCAAGCGTTCCTATGGACAGCTCAGGGTTTGTTTGGTTTTTTTTCACAGGCTGGGCACTGTCTGCAGCACTTCTCTGGGTCAAGGAGGCTGAACACCTTGGTAGTTGAACCTCTTTTGTCCATAAATCATGTAACATTAGGCTGGCCATATTTAACAAGCAAAGTGTGGGTTAATAATAAATGAATATTTCATGGGAAGATGTTCAAATATTGCATGGATATATTTGTACTTAAAAAAAAAAACAACTCTTTGTATATCTGAAATTAAATTTTAAAGAATCTGTATTATCAGATAGTCATATCTAAAATACACATAAATAAGTGCTTTATCCTCATAAGGCAGTCAGAATTATTGTTCTTACTGTATTGAAGAGGAAACTGAAGCTTAGCAAGATTTATAATTAGTAACATCCCTGCACTGGTGAGTTTTAATTTAATCTTCTGCTCTTATATATTCTCTGTGCTGCTCAAGAATGAGGATGCTTGGTGCATACCTGTAATTTCAGCTCTTGGGAGTCTGAAAACAGGAGGATCACTAAGAGCACAGTTTGTGTAATGCAACCCTGTGAACCCTATACTAAATACAAAAAAAGAATGAGTATGCTGAGGCAGAAGGTAAAGACAATCAGACTTCTTCATGTAGCTAGTGTTCTAATCCATTCATTTTCAGAAGTGCTGCTGCTGTTCTTGCCAGCTGCACATACTACTTTTACATCCAAGGAATATGATATTAAAATATAGCATATAGATGAGTACAAGTTAAAAGTCTGTCCACAATAACCTGATTTACTTGTTATCCATTCATCCATCCCTTAACCATCCATTCATGCACCCATCTACTCATTTGTCCATCCATCCATCCATCCATCCATCTTTGACATAGAATGCATAATGAAAAGAGGTAGGAACATTTTGCCAGGGAAATATCTGAGTATCAAAAACGTAATAAGGCCTTAATGCTCGAAAAATCCATCCATTTTGGAACATTGTCTCTTGAAGTGGTTGATACATGTGCCAATTTGAGAAGTTAAAAGTTTGGCTGGATTGGCTCAGTGAGTCCATGGCCTAGGCCCTGCCCTGGGGCTGGGAGGGCCTGCCCTAGAGTGACTCAGCACAAAGAGGATGTAAAGGGATTTGAGGGAGGATTCTGTGCCACCATTTCCTCAGAGGAGCTCTGATCTTCACAATTAGCATGGCAGGAAGGGAGAGAGGCTTGACAGATGCTGCAGCTGCTGCTCCTTCCTCTGCTCTTCACTGTTTTCTGCCACCATGAACTGCTGTCTTCTAGCTTGTGCTATGCTGCCTTGGAACCAGCCAAGTATGGACCGAAACCTCCACTACCTGTGAGTCAAGTAAACCTTTCCTTCCTTAATTTTGGGTGTTGGATATTTTGCTCCACCAATGAGTGAAAGTAACTGAGACACCTCCTTAACTCAGTAACCATATGCTAAGACCCAGATCCCAGAGGTTTCATAGATTGTCTTACATAGCTAGATAGTTATTTAATATAGCACACCACTACTCTCACTGACTTGCTGGCTGCTAAGTCTCTAGGTAAACAAACTTTCTAATTTTTTTTCTTTTTCCAATAAAGATATGTCCAGTGTCTATCCTAGCCATTCACTATTGATTTTGATATGTTGACTTCGACCTTTGTTTATCTACATGTGTGCATACACTGGCCATCTACTCCACTGCCGAGCTGTGCTCCCAGTCCTCTAGCAGCCTTTCTGAGTGAAGCAATTCCAATGATGCTCCACACTGAAAAAGATATTAAAATAATCTTCTTACCTCAAAGTCACACACTTCTAGGATAGTTTGCATCCCACTGGTGAATGAGATCCACTCCATTCCAGCTGGTCTCCTTCTGAGACATACACCTGTGCTCACCTGGGGAGGAAGAACCCAAGAAGGGTAGAGCACGGTAGCCTCTTCTCCCTAAAGCCAAAGGTGTTTATCTGGACAACATTACTGCAAAAGATACCTGCTTAGGAACTGCATGTTACTAGGAGGCTTCCAGGATCTTGAGTACTGTCTGGTTATCATCTGAACTCTCAAGTTAGGAATTCTCAGATTCCAGTTATGTGCTGATGGGCACCTGGACTCCTCTCAGTGATTCCCCTTGATGGATAAACCCCTAGAAGTTGCCATCTGTGCAAGTAGAGCATGTCCTAGAATTCAACTCTCTTGCAGATATGGGCTCCCAGATGGCCTGTTTTTGTTCCAAAACATATGAAAACAAGAGTCAGGGCTGGCAAGATGGTTCAGTGGTCAAAAGCGCCTGCTTAGGCAAGCTTAGATAACTACAGGGACTGTGGTTCAATCTCTAGCACCGACATGCTGAGTCATCCCCACCCCTAGGGGATGCTGAGCTGGCCATAATAGAAATAAATAAATAAATAAATAAATAAATAAATAAATATCAAGAAAGAGGTTCCATCCCCTCCTGGAGAACCATCAAGGGGACATCTAAGGCCATATTCTGGCTCTGGAATCATTTTCATGATTCATCAACCATGTTCTCCATGGTTGCATGCGTGGAAAGAAGTGAATGCGTGCCTTGTGTTTCATATGCTTCATGAGAAGCATAAGGTGACCACGTGAGATGGGAACTGACTTCATACTCCTGGGCTGAGAGAGCACTATTTGTATTTGGCAAAATAAACAGCATGTCTTCTTCAAATTAATGAGCTTGGACATTTGCTGGCAGAGAAGTGGGACCACCTCTCCCTTCTGTTGCAGCATGTTCACTTCCTAGATTTGTGCTGTGGTTGAAACATTGCTCTACTCCTACCCCAAAATCCATATATAGAAATCAACAAGGCAATAATACTAGGAGGTGGACTTCACAGGGTGAGTTGGGTATGTGGGTGGCACATGGGTGAAGCCCTCATGAGTAAGACTTGCACCCACTCTTATGAAAGACGTGATTATCCCTTTCCACCATGGGAGAGTTGGAACCAGAAAGTGAGCTTTCATCAGATGTGGCTATGCTGGTACAATGCTCTTGGACTTCCCAGCCTCAGAACCTGTGAAAACCAAGTGTCTGTTGTTTATAAGTTGCTTGGGTTGCGGTCTTTTTGCATGAGGGACCCAGTAGACTGAGACAACTTGCTAAGCATGTTATTCTCATGCAGCTGTCCATAATCACATACAGGAGAAGGGCAGCCTCATCATCTCTCTAAAAGAAGAATCTCATATTTACGGGAGCTTTAAATGTTTCCTCAAGTTTATAAAGTTCTTTGTAAAATGCTCTTTGGAATTTACTTATAGCACTCTTTCTGTCTAGAGTCAGATGTTTTTTCCAAGACCAACTGAATTGACAAAACAAACTCAGAACACCACTGTTACCAACCCACTGAGTGCGTTTTCTGTGAGAGTATTCTCCTGAGAATCTTCTCTGTCCTCATGCAAACAGACTTCTATGTATTGTGAAGATGTGGCCTGATTGCATTAGAACCATTTGAAATTAGGATAGAATTTCCACAACGAGCTACATGAGCTCAAAATGGGCAATAAAAGTTTGGTTATGTGTGACTCCCTTTAGTATCCAAAAAACAGTGTAAGCTTATATTCACCACAAAATTTCCAAGGAATTTTATTTTAATCCATGAAGACTCTCAGAAATGGGTACTTTCTAATTCCTGACTCCACAGATAAGGCAACTTTGGCACCCTGCAGTGCTGCGTATGAGGAAGGTAATATTCACTCTACTCCTGAGTCATCACTGAGACCTAAGAACACCAAAAACAACCTAAGTTGATAATAAGTGCACCTCCCCCTCTGGCCTAAAGTCTGACCCCTGTTTGTTGGTTGATGTGTGGCACTCTGCTCAGTGCCCCTGAGAGTTGGTGTAAGTGGGGCTGCGCTGTGCCCAGACCTCACTCACCAGGCCATTGTCTGCCTGCCCTCAACCCTCTGAAGCAGAACACTGAATGTGTGAGATAGCTTGTTCAGCACAAGTTCTGTAAATTCTTAGTCAGATAAGAATCCTTTGAGGGGAGGCCCCCAAACCAGATCAACAGCCCTAACTCTTTAGCAGAACAAAACAGAGAATTTTAACTCAACCTGATAAAAGACCTTTCTGACAGTCCTGTTGTCAACATTATATTCAATGTGGGAAAATTGAAAGCTTTCCCGCTAAAATCAGGAACAAGCCAGTGATGTCCACTATCAGCACTCTTGTCCAGCACAGATCTTAAAACAGCAATCAGGCAGGAGAAAGAAATAGAATGAAAAGGAAGGAGTTGAATTATTATTTTCAGATAACATGATCTTTTATATAGAACACCCTAAAAAAACCACCAAAAGCTTTCTGAATAAATAACTAAAATTCTTCTGAGAAGTGTCTATTCATTTTTATTCCCCATATTTTCATTGAGTCTTCTATTTTGGAGGCTATTTTTTTTTTAGTTCTTTGCATATTCTTCGTATGACTCTTCTGTCCAATCAGCAGCTGGCAACTTTACCCATAGTCTATATTGTCTCTTTGCTCTGTTTGTTATTTACATTGCTGTCCAGAAGATTCTTAATTTGATATATTCTCGTTATTGATCTCTTGGCGTTATTTCTTATGTAGGTAGAGTTTGCTCAGAAAGTCATCACCTATGCGATGCCTTCAAGAGTTTTACCTATTTTATCTTCTAGAACATTCAGTGATTCTGTTTTTATATCTGGCTAAATCTTTGTTTTTAGTACTGAGCAAAAAACACGGGCCTGTATTTATAATTCTGCATATGGATAATCAGTTTTTCCAGCCCCATTTGTTTAAAAAGAAAAAAAACTGTCTTTTCTCCAACATACATTGTTGACCACTTTGTCCAAGTTCAGGTGCATAAAAGTGCTCGACATTGTTCTTCATCCACGAGTCTGTTCCACAGAGCCACACTTCTATTTCTTTTTGTCACTATAACTTTATAACTAGATTTGAAAAATTGATGCCTACTGCTTTGCTCTTGTTGTACACGATTGTTTGGCGCTTTGGTTCCATACAACTATCAGGATTGTGTTTTCTCGTTCTGTAAAGAATGTTGTCCATATTTTGACTGGAATTTCATTAAGCCTTCCTACCAGTTCTGGTAGCTTGGTAATTTTGGCAATATTGGTTCTGCCAATGTAGGAATGAGATCTCACAGTGTTGAAAGATCACAATCTTTCAGCCAACAATACTGTACCCAGAACAGCTGCAGAGCTATTTCTTAGAAACGAAGGAAGAATAAAGATTTTCCTAGACAAGCAAAGACTGAGAGGACATAATCTTACCTGACCTGCATTATAAGAAATACCAAAGGAAGTTTTTTCACATGGAAATAAAGAAATAGTAACAAGCAAGAAGAAAACATAAGAAGTTATGTAGTTTGCTGGTAAGAGAAGTTCCAAAAAACCCCAAATGCTCTAATATTACAAGCATAGGGCATGAAACATTTATAAATTTAGTATAGAAGGAAAAAATCTTACTATACATATATTAATATGGTAATTGACAGGTGTGGGGAGTTGAACAAAAATCAAAGTGTGAGAAGAAATGGGTTGCAAACTGGTGTCTTTTCATGAGTGTGTGTCTCAAACTTTTTTGTTGTTTTATACTATTTTTATCCTAAGATATGTTAATTTTGCATATTTCAAAATAGTTGCTATAATCAGAACAGATTTTGTAAGCCTCATGGCTACCACAAAACAAAAACCTAGCCGGGCGTGGTGGCTCACGCCTGTAATCCCAGCACTTGGGAGGCTGAGGCAGGAGGATCGTTGTGAGTTCGAGACCAGCCTGGGCTACAAAAGTGAGCTCAAAGCCTGAACTGCACAGTGAGACCCTGTCTCAAAAAAAAAAATCTTGTAATATACACAACAAAAATAACAAGCAAGGAATAAAAGCACATCATTACAGAAATTCACTCAACCACCAAGAAAGATGAAAGAAAGAAAGAAAGAAAGAAAGAGAGAAAGAAAGAAAGAAAGAAAAGAAAAAGAGTGAAAGGAAGGAAGGAGAAAGAAAGAAAGAAAGAAAGACAAAAAGGGAGGAAGGAAGGAAGAAAGAAAAAGAAAGAAAGAAAGAAAGAAGATAGATTGAATAACATCTGTAGGCCTTTACCTATCAATCATTACCTTGAGACTGGCTGAGCAACCAGCAGGTATGCAGGAAGGACCTCTCAGACTGCTTGCCCCCATACTTCTATCAGAACTCAGCCCCCATGCACAGCAGCCCCGACTGACTGACAGACTGACCGGCAGGTGAGCAGGAAGGAACTTTCAGCCTGTGCCCCTGCACCGCCACCAGAACTCTGCCCCCACCCACATCTCGTGACTGGCAGGCATGTAGGCAGGAACACTAGGCCAGCACCCTTGTGCCACCAGAACTTGTACCTCACACAGAACCCAGCTCCAGCATCTGTTGCGGAGCCCTGCAGCAAAATTCCCTGTAGAGAGGCTAGGGGTCAGACCCTACCAGCTAACCCAGGAACTGAGCATCTTGCCAGAGTAGCACAGAGGGCTCTCCTCCAAAAGCTGTAGCAGGAAGAAGCTGAGCACAGCAGCCAGACCCAGCCACACACATCTGGACAAGATCAAACTTGGTAGATTTAGACCCAAATTTCAGTAGGTGCGAATGGCATAACTTCACCAAACTTCTGCACCAAAGGTCAGAGATCACTGCTATACAGATGATACAGACAAGCAACAAAATGCAATCTCAGGTCCCCAGCCCACCTGGCACAAATACAGGAGACACTAACTTGGAAGAAAGTGGTAATCATGTAGCTGAAATCTCTGAATTAGCATCTGAAGTAAAAAAAAATGTAAAGTCATACAGAGGAGCTCAGATTGAAGATAACCTCCGAAGTAAAAGAAATCTTTGAATGACTAGACTCTGAAATTAAAAAAAAAAAAAAAAAAAAAAAAAAAAAAAAAAAAAAAAAAAAAAAAAAAAAAAAAAAAGAAAAAAAAAAAAAAAAAAAAAAAAAAAAAAAAAAAAAAAAAAAAAAAAAAAAAAAAAAAAGAAAAAAAAAAAAAAAAAAAAAAAAAAAAAAAAAAAA